>CAKNYM010030431.1:5353-16509 GCA_932195095.1 Andricus curvator
GAAGGCACCCCTGTGACTGGTCACAGAAATAATGAAAGGTCACACCCCTACCCCTTTTCCAACGCCTCGTGGGGGCATCCGTAAGGAAAGCGAGGTTATGTCCATCTAAAAGAACCGACAGGACAGAAAAATACATTTCTATAATTCATATTTTTAAACAAGTAAGTTATTTATTAATTATAAATAGAAGAATATCTCGAGACCTAATTGCGAGATATCGACTTAAAAGTGTTTGAGCCGTTTTTCTCGTAAAAAATCCCATATCGGAATGAACTTTAAGAAATTATATACATTTGAAAAAAGTTTTAAAAATCGATATATCTCGTAAACTATTCGAGATATCGATTTAAAACTTTCAGATTCGTGTTTCTCACCAAAAATCCTATAGGAATCCGCTTTAAAACTTTGTCGCCACGGATATCGTAATCTTGCCCTTATGGTAATGAGTCAAAAATTAGATTCTTTGCAATTCACCCCGAATTCAAGGAAACTTTATCGAATTTTAATGTATTATTTTTATTTAAAAAAAAATTATTCACATGTAGTCACTTGTTGGGTTAGGAGGAAGAAATTAATGTTTTGAAACAAATTCCCGACCAGATCACGTTCAACATATAAAAAAAACAACTGTAAAATTTTTTGAAGACCTTCGGAATTTTTGTAAATTGACTGAATTTTTATGTCTAATTCCACTGGCCTAAAGGCTCAGGAGTCAAAATTGGAAATACAGCCAATGTTTAAAATTTTGTGTTTGGTATTTAGTGAAATTACTTTATAACTTGTGGTTTAAAGATTTTTCCGAGCATGTGTGGACTTTTTAAATATAGAAATGCACTAGAAAAAAATCCACAAGACCTAGGAGTCGAAATGAGATTTACAGTCATTTTTCAAATTTTGGAATTTGGTATTTGACATGATAAATTTTTTCACTTGTGATTTCAGAATTTTTTTGTATGTTTGGAGTTTTTAGACTTAGAAATACACTAGAAAAAAACGCGCAAGACCCAGGAATAAAAAAATAAATGAAAAATTACTGTACTTATAATTTCGACTAGTGGGTCTTGTGCATTTACGTTTAAAAAGCTCACACGTGCTCAGACAAATGTTTAATCCACAAGTTATAAAAATGATTTCATAAAGTACCAAATGAAAATTTTAAAAATTTTCTGTATTTCGAATTCCGATTCCTTGGTCTTGGCGATTTTTTTCCTAGTGCATTTCTGTCACTGGAAAGTTCTCAAGTACCCCAAAAAATTCTTTTATTTACAAACCCATTACATTTTTTTCCGAAAATAGGGGCGAAGTGAATGGGAATTATTTTTCAGAAAAATGATTGACTTAAATCTGCAAAAAATTGAGAAGATTTTTCTGAAATTCAGGTATGTAAAGAAAATTAAGCCTCAAGAAAAGTTTAAAACTCTGCAAAAAGGGGATTTTTCAACCTTTTTTTCGAGCAGGGATAACCATGCTGCACGTGGATCGATTTCAAATTAATTATACTTTTTTAGAACCCCAATGCGCTACTTTTACGCGTTGTAGTGATATCAAATTCCAAAAGTATTTATTTTTGACCCGCCCTACTGGGAAATTGGAGAAGAATTTTCTTATTTGCCTAGCTTTCCGTAAAGAGTAATAAATAGAAAACAATAGGTCCGGCTTTATGACGAATCTCACAAACTCCAGTAAGATTGAAGATGATTTGAAAAGGTAGGTATAATCTCGTCGCCATCATGTCCCAGAAATTTAGACACTTCTGAAAAGACAGGTGCACTACCTGAGGTGGCAATGTCGCCTTCATGCCGGAACCCATCCCCCTCACCATAAACTGCAACTGAAATATTGCACGTTCCATAAGAAAAAACAACAGCCCCATTGGGTACCTATTCTTTCGTCCAAGTGGAGTTCTAGCAATACAGTCTGTTTCAAACTTTCCTCACTTCGAAGTCCTGTACTTTGAATCACAAAAATCGTGCATTACTGTTCGCGTAATCATAATTAGGAAGTAAATTAACAATTAAAAAATTAAATAACAATGAAAAACTAAACTAAGGAAACTCTTACTGTCGCAACTTTTTTTAGAACTAAATTAATATTTGAAAATAAAAGAAGGTCAAAGTCATTGTTAAAAGATTAGGTAAATTTTTCTTATAATATAATTGACAAAATGGTAATGAAAAACGAGAAAAAGTGTTGAGACATAGTTTGGAATCTTAAAAACACATGAACTGGGACGAGATTGGATCTGCAGTTTACTTTTATAGTAAATTACATTTTCATCAAATTGCTGATTTTAACACTCTTTCAATATGATATAATTAATTTTTAAGCGATATTCAAGTTGAAATATATCGAGAATTATTGAGGCTTCTATTTGGAAATTATATAAATTTGCAACAGTACGATTGAAATGTACATTTGTCCATTTTTTAATATTCGAATTTGAAATTATTTTATTTCGAACGTTCTCAACTTCGCAATGTTCAGCCAATAAGTGTTACAAATCAAACTATGCCCGAGGCCTAAGATGGAAATAAAGAATTTGGTGAATTTAAAGTATGATGAATAAATTTGTGTTATATTAGCCGTTGGGAATATTTATATACTTATATACTTAAGATGTTGGACATGTTATTTTAGCCAATCAGCGAAAAGGTTTAAAAATATTTTAAATGGTAGCGTGCAAAAACAGTGAGATTAGTAGCATTTTTGTCAAAATAGTATCATCGCTAAAAAAAGTGGCCAATAGTGTCGTGAATTCGAGACCTGTAAATTAAATTTTTTATTAAGTAGCTGTAAATGCCTGAATTTTTATTTCATAACATTAAAAAAATATTTTTTTCAACTATCAAGATATTAACACCTCTCCTGGGGGCTGTAACACCTTGTAGTTGGTGGGGAGGCTTAAGCATATGAGACATAGGGGTCAAAAGGACCTCGGCCTGCATGCGTATGGATATGAATGAAAGGATCCCTATAAACGGGCTCTCCTGGCATGTGTGATTACGGTATGATAGAAGGGTGAAAGAGCATATCTAACACGGGCCTTTTGGATCCCGGGGTCGCCCCCCCCCCCCCCCCGGACCGACTTACAGTTTTGTAATCGGGACAGGAATGACCTGCGGACCACATAGCGACTAAGAAACAGCTCTCCGTTTTTGTTATGGTGGTTTGCAAGTGGATATTTGCACATTGAGTGGCTCAACCAATGTGAACACCCCCCTAAGCCGTGGGTGTAGAGCGATCGTGCTCATGGCACTTTGGCACCTAGGGGTCACGAAGGTGTCTTAACGGCCTCTCGGGGACACCGGACTACCTCCCCGAGTAATTACAGTCTTACCCCTGCATGCGGGGCTCTGCAGGGTCGGACCTTTATTTCCCTAGCTTCTCGTGGGATCTATATGGATACACAAAATAAGAATGATGTAAGAGAAGGAGGAAGAAGGAAGGTGGCGGAGGGAGATGAGGGGTTGGGCCTTTACGGGCATAACTTAACCCTTACCCCTCTATCTGTCTCTCCGGCAAGCCAAGTTCAGTTGATGGCTGTGCCCACAGCTCCCTTGGGAGCTAAGGGATCGACAGTCCCTCTGAACGAGGCCATGGTACTGCGAGAGGCCAATCGGCCAGGTCAATTCAAGACGTGGACACCCTGGAGATGGCAGCCAAAACTTTCACGGAAGGCATCAAAGCTACTTATTAAAGTAATTGTCGACCTACAAGAGTCCGAAAGGCTGGGGAGACACACTGGTGGAATGGGAAACTCGAAGAGCTTCGCAGGGTAACCAGAGAGAGGTTCAGACGTGCGAGTACTGGCAAAACGAAGGAACTATGGACGTCATTCACAACGATGAGGGACGAATACAGAGGTGCAATACGTAAGGCAAAGCAGGAGAGCTGGACCAACATTTACACAGACATCGAGAAGGGAGCTGAGGCGGCTAGACTGGACAGGCTGCTTTCTCGAAATCCGGACGCTATTCTCGGCACTCTGAAATTGCCCGGAGGGGGATACTCAGAGTCGGACGGGGATACCTTGGCCCATCTGATCAGGGCACATTTTCCAGGCTTTTCAAGGGCTGGAGAAGGGGGGACGACAACTCAGAGGCAAACAAAGTCACCTGTGGCCCAACTGGGCCCCAAACGACGGCTGGGCAACGAGATCGTCACCCCTGCCAAGGTCAGGTGGGCCCTGAAATCCTTCAGTCCTTACAAGTCTCCTGGCTCGGATGGCATATATCCAGCCCTCTGTAAGAGGGCTGGAGAGATCATCATAGGGTCGCTAGTGAGACTTGCTAGGGCTATTTTGACGTTGGGATATGTCCCGATGGCTTGGAGGGGTACGAGAGTAGTCTTCATTCCGAAGGCAGGTAGGATCGGTCATACTTCACCCAAGGATTTCCGGCTGACTGAGGAACATCAGAATGAGTGGGACTTGGCTTCTGGTTGCAGACAGGCCAAAACACTATTGGGCTCAAAGCTTAACTCCAACCGAGCTAGGGAAATACTCAAGCTCGGGAGGAATGAAATTAAAGTCCTAACAAAACTATTCATAGGAAATGGGAAGTTAGGATATCACAGTTATAAGATAGGGCTTGCAGAAAGTCCCCATTGTCTAACACTCACAGGTAATTATTTGATCAGTGAGTTGAAGAGATTGGCCAATAGCGTGGCTGCGGTCCTCTCCCTATGGAAAGGGCTATGGGGTCATGCTTAGGCTTACAAGGGGACGCAACGGGATTACCCAAGCGTCAGGGGCTACTAAGGTCTCAACCCAGAACTAATGATAATAATAAGATATTAACAAATTTTTGAAACAATAATTAATAATTCCAAATTACAAGCATTTGGAATTTTAAAAGTGTATGTATATATATAGTCGGTATTCAATTTTGATTCCTTGGGAATCCAACCGAAGGGCCTATGACCAAGCCACCGAACGCTTCCTCGGGTTGCGGATAGAGGGTCCCTGTACCAAGGGTTTCTGCTGAATATGGTTGCAATAATTAATAAGCAGTCGCAGACAATTGTCCAGGGATGGTCCCGAAGGAATAACTCATTCAGTGTGTGATTGACTACATAACATCTGGCAGGACTTTCACTGCCAAGGCTCGACAGTTCGTGCGCTAACTGCGGATCCGTCATCACACCATCAACAAGTCAAAGCTACTGACCATCAGGCAGCATATTGTTGACGGAATACGAGTACTATCTAACGCTAGGAGAAGTCTAGAGCGGAGAGAGAGGTGGGTCAGAGAAAATCAACAGTTTTGTCTGACCCATCTCGACTCTTCCAAGACCCTCCAGTTACTGTCGACCATCCGCCCAAACCAGAGGAGGTCGGAGCATTTTGGAGAGAGGTGTACGAAGTCCAACATCCACTTGAAGAAGGCTCAAAGAACGTAAATAGCTTCAAGGAGCTGTGCAATGCCCTCATAACAGCTGAGGAAGAATGCCACTGAGGAGGTGGAAAACGTATTAAGAGGCATGAAGAACTATTCCGCGCCGGGACCAGATGGTATCAAAACCTTCTGGTGAAAGAAATTTCCTTCGACTCACCAGCATCTGGCCCGAATTTTCACTTTATATGTAAAGTCGGAAGAGTCTATTCCGTGGTGGTTGGTGGAAGGGCGCACAGTGCTCTTGCCGAAGACGGGCAATTTAGCTGACCCTAAGAATTACAGGCCAATAACTTGTCTAAACACACTGTATAAGATCTTCACAGCTATCCTAAATGATAGGATTGTTCGGACAATTGGACCTGTGTGGCGAGAGATGTATGAACAACGCGGCTCAAAGAAAGGCGTAGCAGGATGTCGGGAGAACTTGCTCATCGATAGATGTGTCTGTAAAGACGCAGCATTTTATCATCGATTTCTATCGATCGCCTGGATTGATTACCGGAAAGCTTTCGAATTAATCTCCCATAGACTTATCATCTGTCTGTTGGAAAGCTTAAAGGTTCATCCACACATCGTGAGGTGCATAGAGAGATTAATGCCGCTTTGGAAAACCAGATTTACTATCTCATCTGGAAAACATCGTGTGATCACTGACAGTATCACCTTTCAGAGAGGTGTCTTTCAGGGCGACATCATGAGCCCTGTCCTCTTTTGCCTCACATTATTGCCACTATCTCTCGCACTTCGCCATTCCGAAGGGTACCTCTGCGGAAACCTGGAAACCGAAAGCATAAGGTCACTCATGTATTTTACATGAATGATCTTAAGATCTATGCTAAAAAGCAAGAGAAACTACATCTAGCTCTAAAAATTGTCAAAGA
Organism: Andricus curvator; assembly: GCA_932195095.1. Taxonomy (NCBI): domain Eukaryota; kingdom Metazoa; phylum Arthropoda; class Insecta; order Hymenoptera; family Cynipidae; genus Andricus; species Andricus curvator. The sequence goes on from CAKNYM010030431.1 coordinate 11,631, forward strand.
GTACACTAAAGAGATTGGAATGGAGTTAGGGTTAGAGAAATGCGCTAAGGTTAATTTGAAGAAAGGAAAACTTAATGGCATCCCCGAAGATCCTGAGCTCGTTGACAGAAGCGCTATACGACACCTTTGCGCTGGAGAGACCTATACATACCTGGGCGTGCCACAGAGCTGCATTCAGGACGTGACATCTATAAAGGATACTCTCCGATGCAGATACGAACGTCTCATCCAAAGGATATGGTCTTCCGAACTGTCGGCGAGGAACAAAGTATCTGCAACGAACATGCTTGCCGTCCTCGTAGTACTCTATTCATTTGGAATAGTTCCATGTATGAAGGACGTTATGCACATAAACAAAAGCTTGCACCTTAAATCTTCTGTTCCATGACTTTACATCTCACGCCATCAAGGTGGTAGCGGAACACTGAATCTTGAATGTCTTCACAATAGGATTATTCTGGGTACAGCACATATGGTCGCAAATGGACAAGACCCTCTACTTAAAATGGTCAGGAAACACGAAGAATTGGGCAAAGGGGCGTTTCTGTACAAAGCAGCGGAGGAGGCTGCTCAAACACTCGGCCTTGACTTCAATATCAGGGGAGAGGAAAATGCATCAAATCTTATCCATCTTGAATACTCCCTCCTGAAGGACCGGATTAAAAAAGCACAGGAGAAAAACTTCCGCGAACAGCTCCTCGACAAGAGGATGCACGGCATCTTCCAGAGAAATGTGGAAGATCAGTCGATGTCGTATGAGCTAATGTTTGCTTTCTTTAGGTCAGCCGGATTGAAGTCGGGCACGGAGGGCTTCATTTTGGCATGTCAAGACGGTTTCATTTCCACTCTAGTATACGGTCGCCACATTTTGAGCCAAGACATTCCCGATGATAGCTGGAGAGCTCTTACGGCTAGAGAAATAGAGTCAATTGTCGAAAATGAGAAGTGCCGCATGCAGGGTTTGTATAAAAAGTATCAGGAAAAGTTTCGGAAAAATAGATTCATTTCAGATATTGCTACAACTCCTTGAAATTCTTCAAAGTAAATCCCTTGAGCGTCGACACACTTTTGCCAGCGGCTTTTCCACGACTCGAAGGCTGTCTGGGAGGTGGATTCCGGAAGGTCCTTAAGGCTACACGTGCAAGCTTCTTTGAGGGCACTTAGGGTCCCATCGTGGTGTCCTTTGAGGGAGGATTTCACTTTTGGGAATAGAAAAAAGTCTGCTGGGGCCAAGTCGGGACTGTAAGGGGGTTGAGTTATCGTCTCCACACCGTTTTGCGTCAGGTTGTCAGTCACCTTGGAGCAGATGGGAAATTGGAAATTGCATCACGACAATGCACCCAACCACACCCGCTCCACGGTGACCGACTACCTGATGCAAAACGGCGTCGCGACGATTCCCCAACCCCCTTACAGTCGCGAATTGGCCCCAGAAGACTTCTTTCTATTCCCAAACGTGAAATTCTCCCTCAAAGGACACCACCATGGGGCCCTAAGTGCCTTCAAAGAAGCTTGCACGCGTACCCTTAAGGACCATCCGGAATCCGCTTACCAGGGAGCCTTCGAGTCGTGGAAAAGCCGCTGGCAAAAGTGTTTCGACGCTCAAGGGATGTACTTTGAAGAATTTTAAGGTTTTGTAGCAATATCTGGAATAAATCTATTTTTCCGAAATTTTTCCCGAGACTTTTTATACAAACCCTGTATACTGGAACTTCATATTCTCGACAATTGTTTCTGTTGCGCACTCGAGGCCTGACATAGTTCTCCTTGACTTCGAGAAACGAACCATGTTCGTTATCGAATTTTCGGCAACAGCTGACGAAAACGTCACAGCCGAGGATAAAGAAAAGAAAGAGCGGTATAAAGACCTTATAAGGGAGTTGCGACGGTTATACCCGGAATATTCTGTTAAGCTAATCGTTTTGATCATCGGCGCTCTTGGAGGTGCCAAGGTTTCACTGGTTCATAGCCTGAAAAGCATCCCTGCGTGTCAACAAAATGCTGAGACACTTGCGGGGAAAATGCAAAAGGCGGTCATCCTTGGGTCGCTCCGTGTCTTCAGGGTGCACGAGACTTTTGCCGGATCATCGTATTGAATTCATCGCAGACTGTGACCACCTATCTCACGGTCGTGAGATGTGGTTACAGCTGAAATTTTACGGCGATTACGCTGGGAGCGGGTGCAATTTTGTCAGATTAGCACCCGCTCCTTCTTAATAAAAGCGTTTAAAATTGAATACCTTTAAATTGAAAAATTTTGCATCAGATGCTCTCAAAATAGGAAAATTCTGAAAGAAAATTTTCAAAATTGGACAGTTTCATTAGAAAGGAGTTTTTGTTGTATCAGTACTGCGTCAAAGCGTTCATAATTAAACAATTTTATTTTTAATTGAAGAATCTCGAAATTAAAAGATTTCAGATTAAAATTTCAAGAACAGGACAATTTAAAACTGTTCAAAATTGAATTATTTCAGATTAAAATTTTGAAAATTGTATCATATAAAATTCAACTAAATCCAAGTTGTGTTATTTATAATTCGAAGCGTTCAAAGTTTAATAATTTAGAATCAAAAACTTTAGAATTTCAACAATTTAAAATTAAAACTATTTACAATTCTACAATTTGAAACTGAAAACTGAATTGAATTTTTCAAAGTCACAGCTTCTGAAATTTCAGAATTTTAAATTGTTAGTAAGCGTTGAAAATTAAGCAAATCTCGACTTCATTAAAAACTGCACCAATTTTTAATTACCTAGAATTGCGATATTAAAACTTTTTTATATTCTTCCCCTTTGAAATTTTACATTATTTCAAGCACATTAAAATCTTTTAAAAATTAACATTTTGCAAACTGTCAATTGTACTTTTAAAAATTCGAGCATTTCAATTTTAATTGCAAAATTAATACTGATGAAAGAGAAAAATGAAAAATGCAGCGTTCAACCTGAACTTTTCATATCAAACAATTTTTATCTGTTTTGATTTTAAGCAAAATATAATTTTTACCTTTTTAAATATAAATCGTTTAACTTTTAACACTTCATTCAGAATCATTACTTATTCTTTGAATCTTCCAATCGAATATATTTTAAATGATTCATTCGTGAAAATCTTTAACTAAAAGTTTAAGATATTATTACGTTGAAAATTTTAGAATATAATGCAAAAGAAGATCGCTATGCTTCCAATTTTTTAAATTGCACCATTTAAGGCTTTTAATTTTGAAATTGTGTTTTTCTTTAAGTTGAATTTTAAGTATTTAATATTTAATTTTAAGTTATTTTATTACGAATCTACGAGATCAAAACTTAAAAAAAAAACGAAAATTTTTGTATATAGCATTGAAACCAAGCAACTCAGCATATTTAAATCTAAAATTATTACATTTAAACCGACTATCAAGGCTCATAATATGAAATTTTGCAATTTAAAAAGATTTGATAGTGAAACTGAATTACCTTTTTCAATATTTATGTAATATTGTATTATTTTAGTTGACCAAATTCATTTCCAGTCAAGCAGGCTGTGCATGCTCAAGTCACAGAATCATTTTCGCAAGAAATATGTTTTTTTTTCAAAGGATTTCAGACGACACGTATTTTGCCAATTCAAAGAAAATTTTGATTTAATTTAACTTTAATTGAAAATTGAACACAAAGTGAAAAATTAAAAACAAACTCCAATTTTCTAGCATTGTTCTAAGAGAATATTATTAGCAATAATAATAAATTTATCGAACAGTTATGTTCGTTATGCATTAAAGTTACAGTTACAGTTATGTATTAGATACAATTTGGATTGAAAAAACTCAAAAAAATCATAATTAGCGCTAAAAACTCGCAAGACCCATTTTTTCACTTATGGGGGTTTTTTGGGACCCTATAAAACAGACTTAGGGGGTGATATTTGATTCGCATTCTATTGCTATTTGTGAAGGGAAGTGTTAAGTTTCAAATCTATTCAGCTAATATTGACGATTCTGAATAAAATGACACCTCTAAATATCATTTTTTTCATAACCAAAAAAATGGATTTTATGTGTGGATTTGAACAAATTTCCGGGTGATGTGTATGAAAATTCGAGAAATAAAAAAATGTTGATCACCCTCAATTGTAAATTCTCACCAACGAGACGTGTTTTCTCCAAGGAAGGAGCCCCCCTCCCACCGGGGCTGATATTAAAATATTTGCAATTCCAAATTTTTCTTTTACGTTTTGCAATACATTTTTTGTTGTAAGGCAAAACAAAACTTTTACAAGTCATTTAAAGACCTAGTCCTCCCACCTACTCCTAATCATTCCAATCTTTGTTTGATTGTCTCTTGTGTAAAATAGCTTTTTTGTTTAAATTCATTTTTCTAAACATTGGGAAAAGAGCGAAAATAATTCACTTAAAACAACACAATACTATTTCAAAAATGATTCTTATTGAGGTTCACTAAACTTATTGTTTGTTCACAATTAAAAAGTTAAAGCAAAATTAAAGATTTCAGAAAAACGCAACTTTCTAGCATAATAAAGTCTTGTTTATTAAGAGTATGTTTGTTAACTTGCATCAATCATTACCTCACTAAGTTTAAAGCGGACGAAAAGTTAAAAATTTCAGAAGAAAACCGGAACTATCTGGCATTAATATAGATGAAGATAGTTATAAACAACGATAATTTGTTTGTACAATTATTTTTGCTCAACTCAAATAATTATTAGGTAACTCCAGGTGAAAAAAAATCTGCCCGCTTCGCGGGCACATTCTCATGGCGCGCTTCGCGCGCGGCTCGCTTCGCTCGCAAGTTTGAGCGCGCCTAGGGCGCGCGACTGTTGGATCTCGCGCTTCGCGCTCGATCATATATTTATCTCGCGCTTCGCGCTCGATTATGT
>CAKNYM010030432.1:0-24962 GCA_932195095.1 Andricus curvator
GCAAAGGAGGAAGAGAAACGGGCGAAATATCAAGCACTTCTTTTCGAACTGAGCAGGCTCTACCAAGGCTTCAAAGTCCATCTTTTAGTACTCATAATCGGCTGTCTTGGAGGAATGAAAGCTTCATTTATTAGCCAACTCAACAAGGTTCCGGCTTGCCAGCGTCAAGCTCATTCCATCGCGAACCGGATGCAAAAGGCTGTTCTTCTGGGCTGTTCTTCATATTCGCGCGCTGGAGATGCTCGGCGTCACAACGAACAATTGCGCGACTATGATCTACCCACTCGTGGAATCCTCGCTGCCAGAAGAAATTCTGCGAACGTGGCAGCGTATAAAAACTATTAGTGAAACGCGAGCTGACGGAGGGGATACGACAGACCGACTCGCGAGACTTCTCAATTTCGTGAGAATCGAAGTAGAACACGAGGAAAGGATAAACATGGTCATGCATGGTTTTGCGATTCACGCCGAATCTGGGAAGAAGACAACAAAGGAAGAGGGGAGAGGCAAGGCGACAGCATCCGAGGTAGCAACAGGCAGCGTTCTCCTAGCAAATGAATAAAAACGTAAGAAATGTATTTTTTGTCATAATAATAATCACGAGAACGCGGCATGCGAAAAAGCGAAGACGCTTTCGGGTGATATGATAAGAAGTTTGATTCGTGAAAACGATTTCGGTTTTAAATGTTTATAAATTGGTCATACAGCGCGAAAGTGTAGAGTGAAGTTGAAATGTTCAAAATGCGGTAGGCACCACTGGGCTCTTGTTTGTCGAGATGACAGGTAAAAAATTCAAGTTAAGCAACGGCCTTGTAGCGTTTGAAACTATGTTGGGTTGGGCTCTCATGGGAAGAAATCCCGTGGCCGAGCTAACAGATGCATCTACTGTCGCTCTGTCTATGTTTGTAAATACTGCGAAAATTCCAGACTTGTGGAGTCTCGACGTTTTAGGTATCAAGGATCCGACTGAAAAGGCAAATCAATTAGTAAAAGAGCAGATCGTGGAAGATAATTTTTTGAAAAGGGTAGTATTTACTAAGGATGAAAGATGTTTGGTAGATTTGCCTTGGATGGATGACCACGCGCCTATTTCTCAAACTTTAGAGTTATCTCAAGGAAGGTTGAACAAGACTGTAGAGAAATTGAAGCGAGAGGATTTCATTTTTCAGTACAATCAAGTATTTAAAGTATAGCAGAACGAAGGCATTATTGAGCCAGTAGTAGAAGAGGCGAGCTCCGTGTGCCATTACTTGCCTCATCGCCCAGTTGTCAAAGCAGAGAGCACAACGAAAATACGACCGGTGTTTGATGCGTCAGCAATCGTAAAGGGTTTTCCCTCCCTGAATCAATGTCTCGAAAAAGGGCCGAATTTAATCGAGTTGATACCTTCGACGCTGTTAAAATTTCGGAAACACGAATTAGCGGTTTTGGCTGACATTCGCCAGGCATTCTTATAGATCGAGATAAATCCTAAAGACCGCGATTATTTGAGGTTCCTTTGGGTTGCTGACGGACGGTTGAAAATTTTTTGGCATAAGCGGGTAGTATTCGGTCTTGAGTTTAGTCCGTTTTTATTGGGTGCCGTTTTGAAATTGCATTTTTCGAACTTGTTGCTAGCTGCGACTGAAGGAAAAGGGTCATGGTGTCAAGAAGTTATCTAAATCTTTTTACGTGGATAATTGTGTAACCAGTGTAGAATCGGAAGAAAAATTACATGCATTCAGGGCGTCAGCGAAAGAGATGATGGCGCTAGGTAATTTTGATCTGAGATGTTGGGTATACATGCGTGATGGAACGGGTGAAGAAACCACGTTAATCATCGGATTGTTGTTTAATAAAGTGCGTGATACGATTGCGGTAAATCCAGATTTATGGAGAGATGAATGTGACATGGAATTCACTAAGCGTTCGATCTTATCGGCCGCGCATAAAGTCTTTGATCCGATCGGTTTTACTCCGCTCGTGACTCTATTCCCAAAATTGTTGCTAAAGAGGCTGTGGAAGCAAAAACTTGATTTGGATATTCCCGTAGATGAAGATACACAAAAAACTTTTTTACATTGGAAAGAACAGTTACCGTATTTAGGAAAGTTTGAGATCGCGAGAAAGTTTGGCACAGGTGAATTCTCTATTCATACCTTTTGTGATGCCAACAAATCGGCCTATGCTGCTGTAACTTTTTTGCGCGTGAAGGATGGAGATAAGGCAAACTTAGTTTTTCTTGGTGCGAAAACACGTGTTTTCCCAGAAGGTACGTTGATTCCAAGTTCAGAATTATTGGCTTCGTTCATAGGTGCTCGACAGACTGAAGAAATCTTAGATGCCCTCAGTTACACCGACGTCCCAGTGTTTTACTGGTCGGACTCGACAACTGTTTGGCATGGATTCAGCGGGATATACAGTGGGCCGTGTTTGTGTGGGAGGGGCCCGACTGGCTGCGACGCAAGGAGGCCGACTGGCCCTGTTTGAGACAAGAAGTTGATGAGGATGAGGTTGCTACTTTATCGACTTTCGTACATTCTGATGGTTTAATTCGTCCAAGACAAAAATTGTAGAACGCGATGATAGTTTTAGTCTTCTATATCCGATCTTACTTGATTCGAATGATCGAGCGGTTAAGTTGCTTGTAAGAGAGAGTCACGAGAACATGTGTCACGCGGGAGTGCAGACAGTTATGTGTCAACTACGCGAAAAATTCTGGATTCTGTCTACGCGTAAAGCGGTGCGTTCGATTATAAAGAAATGTGTGATATTTAATAGGTATAATTCAAAGCCTATGCAGGTACATCCAGCACCTTTGCCTATTCATCGTGTCAAGGACGCGGCTGTATTTGAAGTGATGGGTGTTGATTTTGTGGGTCCGGTTTACTTGCGCGGTCAGAATAAGGCTTGGATATGCCTGTATACGTGTGCCATTTATAGAGCAGTTTACCTAGAATTAGTGATCACTCTATCAACCAATGATTTTTTAGCGAGTTTCCGTAGATTTATCGGACGCTGTGGTAGACCGACTATTGTTTATAGTGACAACGGAACTAATTTTGTCGGTGCCGATACTGCTTTTGTAAAATTAAACTGGGAGACCGTCGCTAAGTATAGTCAGGCTAGGCAAATAGATTGGCGATTCAATCCACCTACTGCTTTATGGTGGGCAGGTTGGTGGGGACGTTTGATTGGGATGATGAAAGTTATTTTTCGCAAAGTCTCAGGAGAAGAGTGTCTCACTTACGAAGAAATGTACACGGTGTTATGCGATTGCGAACTGACTTTGAATTCACGTCCTCTAACCTATGTATCGGAGGAACCGAGAGATCTTAAGCCTCAGACTCCTGCAATGTTCTTACATGATATCAGACAAAGTGAAATGCCAGATCTTGACATGATTAACAGACTTGATCTTAAATCTAGATAACAACGTAAACAAGAGATCATGGAACATTTAAGGAATAGATTCCGTAAGGAATATTTAGGACAATTAATATCTGAGTTCCATTCCAAAGAGTTTCGTAAACTCGAAATCAGCGATGTAGTACTTGTCGGAGATGATAGTCACAAGCAAATTGATTGGCCTCTGGCACGCATTGAGGAATTAGTCGCGGGAAAAGATGGTGCTGAGCGCGTCATCTATTTGTCAAGAAACCACGCTCCTTTCAAAATTGAGAGGGAATAGTTCAGTCACAGACTCAAGGTGGGAGGATTCTATTCCATTCCATACTATTCCTTTCTATCCTTTTCTATTCCATTCCATTCTGTTACATTCCGTTCCATATCATTATATTCTATTCTATTGCATTCTATTGTTGTCGGAACTGCGAGCGTAAAAACCTGTAAATTCTTAATATCTTTCGAAATTGTAACGCAAGAGAGATCTGCGAAGCGAGATGTAGCGGCGATGTAACGGAAGAGTCAGTGTTACGCTTGACCGGAACGGAGAGAAGCGTAGCTGAGCGTGTATTCGATTTTAATGTTCTTTCTAATAAAGTTGTGACATAAATTATTTGCCCCGAGTGATTTTCTTTGCCTGTGTACTCCTTCATCAACGAATAAACTTGACAATAATTGTAGTCTTTTCTATTCCAGTCTATTCCATTCCATTCTATTCCACTCTATCCTGTGCTGTCCTATTCTATTCCATGTTTTCTATGCTATTCTATGCTATTATATGCTATTCTGTTCTACTCTATGCTATTTCTATCTTATTCCACTCTATTCCAGTCTATTCTATTCTATTCCATTCTATTCCACTCCATCCTGTGCTGTCCTATTCTATTCTATGTTTTCTATGCTATTATATGATATTCTGTTCTATTCTATGCTATTTCTATTTTATTCCACTCTATTATGGTCTATTTTATTCTATTTTAGTTTATTCTATTCTAGTATATTCTATTCTATTCCAGTCCATTCCATTCTATTTTATTTTATCCTATTCCATTCCATTCTATTCCTTTCTCTTATTTTCTATTCCATTTCATTCTGTTCCATTCCGTTTCATTCTATTCTAGTAAACTGCATTCTATTGTAGTCTTTTATATTCTAGTCTATTCTATTCTAGTCAATTCAAGTCTATTCCATTCCATTCTATTCCACTCTATCCTGTGCTTTCTATGCTATTTTATGCTATTATATGCTATTCTGTTCTATTATATGCTATGCTATTCTATGCTATTATATGCTATTCCATTCTGTTCCATTCTAGTATATTATATTCTATTCTAGTCTATTCTATTTCATTTCATTTTATTATATTATATTTCATTCTGTTGTATTCTATTCTATTATATTTCATTCTATTCTATCGTATTTCATTCAATTATATTCTTCACTATTTTCGTCTATTCTATTCTAGTATATTCTCTCCTATTCTATTATATTGTATTCTATTCTATTTCATTCCATTCTATTCCTTCCTATTCCTTTCTATTTCATTCCATTCTGTTCCATTCCATATTTTGGTCTATTCTATTCTATTGCATTCTGTTGTAGTCTTTCCTATTCTAGTATATTCTATTCGAGTCCGTTCAAGTCTATTCTTTTCCATTCCATCCCACTCTATCCTGTGCTTTCGTGTTCTATTATATTCTCCCTATGCTATTATATGCTATTCAATTCTATTCTATATTCTATTCTAGTCTATTCTATTTCATTTTATTATATTATATTTCATTCCGTTGTATTCCATTCTATTCTATTCTATTCTATTTCATTCTATTCTATTCTATTTAATTCAATTAAACTCAACAATAATTGTAGTCTTTTCTATTCCAGTCTATTCTATTATATTCCATTCTATTCCACTCTATCCTGTGGTATCCTATTCAATTCTATGTTTTCTATGCTATTCTATGCTATTATATGCTATTCTATTCTATTCTATTCTAGTCTATTCTATTTGATTTCATTTTATTATATTATATTTCATTCTATTCTATCCTAGTCTGTTCTATTATATTATATTCCATTATATTTTATTCTATTTTATTCCATTCTATTCTAGTCTATTCCATTCTATTATTGTCTATTCTATTCTCCTTTAATTCACTGTACTCTATTTCATTCTATTCTATTATATTTTATTCTAATCTATTATATACTATTTTATGATGCTGTATTGTATTATATTCTATTTCATTCTATCCTGTCATGCCCTATTTTATTCTATTCTAGTCTGTTATATTCTATTCTAATCTAGTATATGCTATTCTATTCCATTCGATTTTATTCTATATTATTCTATTCTTCTCTGTTCTGTTATATTTTATTCTAGTGTATTGTATTCCGTTCTATTCCAATCTACCTTGTACTGTCCTATTCTATTCTATTCCATTCTATTCTTCCCGATTATATTCTATTCTATTCTATCCAATGCTTTGCTATTCTATTGTATTATATTGCGTTCTATTCCATTATACCCTGTCCTGTCCTATAATTTTCTATTCCGTTCTATTCGATTCTACTCTTTTCTATTCTGTTTTAGTCTATTCTATTTTATTCTAGTCTAGTCCAGTCCAGTCGAGTCGAGTCTATTGTAGTCTAGTCTATTATATTCTAGTCTATTCTAGTCTATACTATTATATACTATTCCAGTCTATTCTATTCTATTCTCGTCTATTCTATTCTAGTCCATTCTATTCTACTCTATTCTAGTCTAGTTTATTCCAGTCCATTCTAGTCTAGTCTAGTCTAGTCTAATCTATTCTAGGTCATGCTATTCTATTCGATTCTATTCTATTCTACTTTTCTCCACTCCACTATATTTCATTATATTCTATTCCATTGTACTCCATTCTACTTCATTCTCTCCCATCCGATTCGATTCTTCTGTTTGACATTACATTCTATATTATTCTATTATCCTTGATGCTATTCGGTTCTATAATATTCAATGATATTCATTTCCATTTCATTCCATTGCATTATATTACATTCTATTATATTCAATTTAATTCTTTCATATTATATTCCATTAATACACATTAATCACAACGGCTATGCCACGCTGAAAAAACCAGTTCTCGTCAGATAACTGGAGTTAGGCAGCGTTGGGCGCGGTTAGTACTTGGATGGGTGACCAGTCGAGAATACTGCGTGCTGTTGGCCCGTTGTGGGTGTGGTGAGCCCACGCTTGTAGTTATTTACTACAAGAAACTATCCACCTAGAAACACTACCCGAATCGGGTAGTGTCACGCCTACCCTGAAAGGGAAATGGCTTAATGGTATACTACTAATATTATTCATTATTTAACAGAAAGATTGTTCACTGTGATAAATTTCAAAAGTATTCAGTCCTAGAACTTTTACATAGTGGTGAATAAATCTCAAATGAAACAGTATTTGAGGGCAACCTTTTTTTTATACCTAGGAGTTTATTTATTCGCTAGCATCCTCAATGGAAAGCTATGCGCGCGAGTACGTTACATTATGAATCAAAAATTATGAGATTTTTTCCAAAATAGACTAATTTTCAACAAAGTTGTTCACCTTTTAACCCAGTATTTGAATTTTCAAAAAAAAAAAAATTAATAACAAAAAATGTGATACTTCATATGTCATCCAAAAAGCATTTTAATTTTAAATAAAAAGAATTCAATTCATCTAAAACAGACAAATTTTCAATAAAATAGTTGAATCGTCAACCAAAACAAATTAATTTTGAACCGATCAGCTGCATTCTTATTTTTTAACCAAAAAAGATTCCGCAAAAATAAATTAATCGTAGAACCAAGAAGACGACTTTTTAACAAAATAGGTAAATTTTCAACCAAACAAGATTTTTCAGTCAAAAACTAAAAAAAATGCAACCAAATTGGAATTTGAGGGACAACATAATTTTTAATGCCAAATAAAAATATCGAATAACTATGTATTTTTTAAGTTTATTTGAGTTAATGGTTCTACAAATATTCTTTAATTTTTATTTGTATTATACAAGAAACATAACTCTCTAAAATGTTTTTTTTTTTATCACCAACCATCCTCTTTATGCATGCACTCTACTATTTTCCGTGCAGTCTCGCAGTCGTTAGCTCCCCCTAAAAATATAAGAAAAATATGTTTTAGAAACGAAATTTAATCAATTATGTTTATCTTTAAAAAATAATAAAAATATTTTCTCTACTTACTCATAACTTTGCACTTGTTAATAATCACAACAGCTCTCTCCTTCTTAACAGAGCCTCGAACGCTGAGTTTACTTTCATTGATTGAACCATCAGAATTCATCTGAAAAATAATTTTTTTCATTAATATAATTACAAATTTTTCCATAGATGGCATAAGGGAACGTTCTTATGGTCCTAAATTTCTCTAAATACAAAAAAAATCCAAAATTTTTCAAAATTAAATGTTTTGTAGGTCCAGAAATTTAGGACCATCCCAACTTTCCTTAGTGACTTTTATTTAATTTCACCAATTTTGTATTTTACATAGATTGCACAAATATTTCAATGATTTCTCAAACATTTCAATAATATCACAAATATTGCCAAAAATATTTTGTAAATATTTCCAAAGATTTCAGAAAGATTTGACAAACATTTCAATAATTTCCAGAGAATTTCATAAAGATTTCACAAAGATTTCAATGATTTCCCAACGATTTCATAAAGATTTCAAAAAGATTTCAAATATTTCCCAAAGATTTCACAAAGATTTCAAAGATCTCGGATAGATTAAAAATATTTCACTAGGAATTCAATGATTTCCCAAAAATTTCAATAATTTCAGAAATATTACTAAATATTTCAAAAAATTTTTCATAAAGATTTCAATAATTTCTTAAACATTTCCAAGATTGCACAAATATTTCAATGATTTCCCAAAAATTTCACAAAGATTTAAATAATTTCACAAATATTACCAAATATTTCACACAGATTTCACCGAGATTTTACAAACATTTCAATGAATTTTCAAAAGATTTCATACAAATTTCACAAAGATTTCAATGATTTCCCAACGATTGCATAAAGATTTCAAAGATCTCTGATAGATTAAAAATATTTCACAAGGAATTCAATGATTTTCCAAAGATTTCAATAATTTCGGAAATATTACCAAATATTTCAAAAATATTTCGAAAAGATTTCACAAAGATTTAAATAATTTCACAAATATTACCAAATATTTCGCAAAGATTTCCAAATATTGCACAGAGATTTTACAAACATTTCAATGAATTTCCAAAAGATTTCATAAAAATTTCACAAAGATTTAAATGATTTCCCAAAGATTTTACAAAGATTCAAATAATTTCACAAATATTATCAAATATTTCGCAAAGATTTCCAAAATTCCAGAAAGATTTTACAGAGATTTGACAAACATAAGAATGATTTCCAAAAGATTTCACAAAGATTTCCCAAATATTTCACAAAGAATAAAATAATTTCAGAACTATTATCAAATATTTTGCAAAGATTTCAGAAAGCTTTCACAGAGATTTGACAAATATTTCAATAATTTTCCAACGATTTCATAAAGATTTCAAAAAGATTTCAATTATTTCCGAAAGATTTCACAACGATTTCAAAGATCTCGGATAGATTAAAAATATATCACAAGGAATTTAACGATTTCCAAAAAGATTTGAATAATTTTACAAATATTACCAAATATTTCAAAAATATTTCGAAAAGATTTCACAAAGATTTAAATAATTTCACAAAGATTTAAATAATTTCACAAATATTACCAAGTATTTCGCAAAGATTTCCAAAGATTTCACAGGGATTTTACAAACATTTCAATGAATTTACAAAAGATTAAATAAAAATTTAACAAAGATTTCAATGAGTTCCCAAATATTTCACAAGATTTCAAATATTTCGCAAAAGATTTCGGATAGATTTAAAAGTTTTCCATGATTTTCCAAAGATTTCACAAAGATTTAAATACTATCATAATTATTACCAAATATTTCGCAAAGATTTCCAAAATTTCAGAAAGATTTTACAGAGGTTTGGCAAGCATATGAATGATTTCCAAAAGATTTCCAATAGATTTCACAAAGATTTCACAAAGAATGAAATGATTTCAGGAATATTATCAAATATTTTGCAAAGATTTCAGAAAGCTTTCACAGAGATTTGACAAATATTTCAATAATTTCCCAACGATTTCATAAAGATTTCAAAAAGATTTCAATTATTTCCCAAAGATTTCACAACGATTTCAAAGATCTCCGATAGCTTAAAAATATATCACAAGGAATTCAACGATTTCCAAAAAGATTTGAATAATTTTACAAATATTACCAAATATTTCGCAAAGACTTCCAAAGATTTCACAAAGATTTAAATAATATCATAATTATTACCAAAGATTTCCAAAATTTCAGAAAGAATCAAATGATTTCAGGAATATTATCACATATTTCACAAAGATTTTCAAAAATTTCAGAAAGCTCTCACAGAGATTTGACAAATATTTCAATAGATTCCTAACGATTTCATAAAGATTTCCTAAAGATTTTCCAAAGATTTCACAAAGATTTAAATAATTTCACAAATATCACCAAATATTTCGCAAAGATTTCCAAAATTTCAGAAAGATTTCACAGAGATTTGACAAACATAAGAATGATTTCCAAAAGATTTCACAAAGATTTCACAAAGAATCAAATAATTTCAGAAATATTACCAAATATTTCGCAAAGATTTCAGAAAGCTTTCACAGAGATTTAACAAATATTTCAATAATTTAATAACGATTTCATAAAGATTTCAACAAAATTTCAATGATTCCATAAAGATTTCAATTATTTCCCAAAGATTTCACAAAGATTTCAAAGATTTCGGATGGATTAAAAATATTTCACAAGAAGTTCAATGATTTCTCCAAGCTTTCAATATTTTCACAAATATTACCAAATATTTCTCAAAAATTTCCAAAATTTCAGAATAATTTCACAGAGATTTGGCAAACATATGAATCATTTCCAAAAGATTCCATACAGATTTCACAAAGATTTCAATGATTTCCGAAAGATTTCACAGAGAATCAAATAATTTCAGAAATATTATCAAATATTTGCAAAGATTTCACAGAGATTTTACGAACATTTCAATGAATTTCCAAGAGATTTCATAAAGATTTCACAAATATTACCAAATATTTCGCAAAGATTTCCAAAGACTTCACAGAGATTTGACAAACATTTCAATGATTTCCAAAAGATTTCATCAAGATTTCACAAAGATTTCAATGATTTCCCGACGATTTCATAAAGATTTAAATGGTTTCTCAAAGATTTCACAAGATTTTAAATATTTCGCAAAGACTTCGAATAGATTTAAATGATTTCAATGATTTTCCAAAGATTTAAATAATTTCACAAATATTACCAAATATTTCGCAAAGATTTCCAATGATTTCAGAAATCTTGCACAGATATTTTACAAACATTTCAATAATTTCCAAAAAATTTCATAAAGATTTCACAAAGATTTTTAAGATCTCGGATAGATTAAAAATATTTCACAAGGAATTCATTGATTTCCCAAAGATTTCAATAATTTCACAAATATTATCAAATATTTCAAATATTTCGCAAAGATTTCATAAAGATTTCACATAGATTTAAATAATTTCACAAATATTACCAAATATTTCGCAAAGATTTTCAAAGATTTCACAGAGATTTTGCAAACATTTCAATGAATTTTCAAGAGCTTTCTTACAAATTTCACAAAGATTTAAATGATTTCCCAAAGATTTCAAATATTTCGCAAAAGATTTCGGATATATTTAAAAGATTTCAATGATTTCCCACAGATTTCACAAAGATTCAAATAATTTCACAAATATTACCAAATAGTTTGCAACGATTTCCAAAGATTTCACAGAGATTTAACGAATATTTTAATGATTTCCAAAAGATTTCATAAATATTTCACAGATATTGCAATGATTTCCCAAAGACTTCACAAGATTTCAAATATTTCGCAAAAGATTTCGGATATATTCAAAAAATTTCAATGATTTCCCAACGATTTAAATAATTTCACAAATATTACAAAATATTTCGCAAAGATTTCCAAAGATTTCAAAAAGATTCTACAGAGATTTGACAAACATTTCAATGATTTCCATAAGATTTCATAAAGATTTCACAAAGATTTCAAAGATTTCGGATAGATGAAGAATATTTCACAAAGAATTCAATGATTTCCCAAAGATTTTGATAATTTCACAAATATTACCAAATATTAAAAAAATATTTCAAAGATTTCATAAAGATTCCAATGATTTCTTAAAGATTTTAAAGATTGCACAAATATTTCAATAATTTCACAAATATCACCAAATATTTCGAAAATATTTCAAATATTTCGCAAAGATTTCCAAAGATTTCACAGAGATTTGACAAACATTTCAATGATTTCCAAAAGATTTCATAAAGATTTCACAAAGATTTCACTAATTTCCCAAAGATTTCACAAAGATTGCGGATAGATTAAGAATATTTCACAAAGAATTCAATGATTTTCCAAATATTTCAATAATTTCAATGATCATTCGATTTCAGAGGTGGGCAAATCAATCGATTTCTGGCGGGGGAATTGCCCTCTGTGCCCTCTCTGAATGCGTGTAAACATAAGTTTTTATGAATATAAAATGTTGGCAAAGTAGGAATCGGATAAATATTACATGGCCTTCATGTAATTTATAATTATCAAATATAATAAGTATTTCGAAAAAGAAAATATTTACCAATCCAACTTTTTTCGCCATACAAGCTGCAAAACAAGCCATCTTCTCATCATCATCGTCCGTTTTTCCATTTATAGCCTTCTCAGCCACATCTAAAAAAAATTTGACCAACAGTCAATTATTTAAGCAATTTTTTTTATCTTTTGTTTTTTTTAATGTATCCATCACAAAAAGCATAGCTAGGACCCAAAATTAGAAAACTATTGCCTACAATTTGAAATTTAAAATGCAAATTCCGCGATATCATAAACTGTCAGCAACTTTCTTATTTGAAGAATTTTCTATTTCAATTATTTTCTTTTTCGGGTATTTTAAACCGTCAGGTATTAGATTTCTCAGGATTTTTCAATCCCCCCCACTCCCCCCTTTATAAATCAGATAATTAGAAAAATTATTATTTCTATTATATTTTAATCATTATCAAATATATGCAAAAACATACAAATATTTATACTATACCTGGATCAATACCAAGTTCCTTTATACAGGCATTTTTGTTAGTCTCCCAGTTTCTAGCATTTTCTTCATATGTGGTCTCAGCCTAGAATAATGAAATTTATAAATCAGAAGGAAAAAATATTTTTCATATTCAAATTTTGCACAAATTATAATTTTCCTTTCCATTTATTAGAAACATGATATATTTGTTTATTTCATTCAATATTAATTATTTTAACTTTTATTATTATAATATTCATAGTATTTAAATATTTTATTGCTAAAACTAACAGTAAAGCTTAAAAATTACATTGTGGACATTATTTAAATTTCTGGAAAAATAACTAACAAAAAATATGAAGAAAAAATCTTTTTACCAGAATTCCTGCTATGCAGATTCCCAAAATTGCGAAAAAAGTTTTCATCCTGATAATTGCACTATTTTCGAGCTGACAGCTTCAACGGTTTACAAATTACTAAATGCTTTTGAAGATTTATCGGTTTCATATCTCGAACGACGATTATGAATATTCACGAAACACGGAATAACAGATATTTTCTTATCGTCTACAGAAAAAAATATTCCTCATAGTGAGATAATATTCTTTCTGGAATTATCAATAATCATAAATGCTTAATCAAAGATCATTCTTACGAAATATCTTATTTGTAGTTAAATTCTGTCATCGTTATCATCTGGCAAAAATGGTAAATGTGATTACACTTCAATTTATTATAATTGGCTCTTAAATTTAACACTCAACTTATTTGTAACTTATATTGCCGTAATAATTTTTTTTATTTTATAAATTGAAAGAAAACCCTGAAGATGAAAAGGCACCTATCAGTAATCCGGGAGTATATAAAATCCCTTGTTCTTGTGGAAAAATCTATATTGGAGAAACCGGGAGGGCGGTGAGCCAACGTGTAAAGGAACATGAGAGTAAAGTCAGGCTAAAACGTTTCACGTAATCAGCACTAGCTGAGCATCATATCGAAACAGGACATAGCATTTTATTTGATAAAACAACAGTCATCGCAGAAACGTACAATATTTTTCCAAGAAAACATAGAGAAGCAATCGAAATCTGAAAACACCCTAATAACATCAATAGGAACAATGGATATAATACTAATCCGATTTGGCTTTCCGTCCTCCCGGGTTTTTAAAAAAAGACTTGATTGGCCAATTAAGTTCGACCAGTCCCCACCATGGGGCGCTCTGCCCAATCACAGGCATCGTAGAGAATACATATATAAGAACAACATAACCTGAAACTTCAGTTTCAGGTCAGCCCTGAAGAAGTGAACTGCAAATTGATAAAGCCATGAGAAAATGCACTTAAAAAAACAAGTCAACACAACCTACTAAAGAAAGAAAGAGAAAAACGACCACTATCCTACCCAACATTTAAGGTATCACAGAACAAATAGAAAGAATTCTCAACAAAAACAACATCCAAACCATATTTAAACCACCTGCGAAAATAGGACAACTTCTAAACAACCCTGAAAATAAAAAGTCACCTCTCAGTGATCCGGGAGTATATAAAATCCCTTGTTCTTGTGGCAAAGTCTATATTGGAGATGCCGGGATGGCGGTGAGCCAAAGAGAAAAGCAACCACCATCCTACCCTACATTCAAGGCATCACAGAACAAATAGAAAGAATTCTCAACAGACACAACATCCGAACCATATTTAAACCACCTGCGAAAATAGGACAACTTAGAAACAACCCTAAAGATGAAAAGGCACCTCTC
The DNA here is from genome assembly GCA_932195095.1 of Andricus curvator. Classification (NCBI taxonomy): domain Eukaryota; kingdom Metazoa; phylum Arthropoda; class Insecta; order Hymenoptera; family Cynipidae; genus Andricus; species Andricus curvator. The sequence goes on from CAKNYM010030432.1 coordinate 14,415, forward strand.
AGTGATCCGGGAGTATATAAAATCCCTTGTTCTTGTTGAAAAGTCTATATTGAAGATACCGGGAGGGCGGTGAGCCAACGAGAAAAACGACCCCCATCCTACTCTACATTCAAGGTATCACAGAACAAATAGAAAGAATCCTGAACAAACACAACATCCAAACCGTATTTAAAACATCTGCGAACATAGGACAACTTCTAAACAACCCTAAAGATAAAAAGGCACCTCTCAGTGATCCGGGAGTATATAAAATCACTTGTGGCAAAGTCTATATTGGAAAAACCGGGAGGGCGGTGAGCCAACGTGTAAAGGAACATGAGACTTAAGTCAGGCTAAAACATTTCACGCAATCAGCACTAGCTGAGCATCATATCGAAACAGGACATAGCATTTTATTTGACAAAACAACCGTCATCGCAAAAACGTACAATAAATTTTCAAGAAAACATAGAGGAGCAATCGAAATCTTAAATACCCTAATAGCATCAATAGGCACAATGGATATAATACCAATCCGATTTGGCTTTCACTTCTCCCTGGTTTTTAAAAAAAGACTTGATTGACCAATCAAGTTCGACCAGTCCCAACCATGAGGTGCTCTGGCCAATCACAGGCTTTCAATTTATCAAAAAGTAAAATGTATTTTAGTATAACTTTTTTATACATGAAAATTCTTATCGTATCTGTTGTTTTTCACGTAAAATGAGTAAATTCTTTTATTATAAGAAGAAAATTATCCTCTCTATATAACATTCCAGATTTTCATAAACGTTGAAGTATCTTTCTTATTAAAAGCTAAATTAAACCAAAAAAATTTCGAAAGATACAATTTTTTCCTTCTGCAAAAATCTGTTTTTAATTTTTTTTAGAATAATGTTTTTTAACGTATCACATAATTTACTCAAAACAAAATTTTCTGCCCGATATATTCCGCCAATGTATTTGTAGAATATGTCTAATTTTATATGGATTCTTTATATAGACAAAAATTATATCTAAAATACTCTTCATGAAATGATTGAAAGTATAAAGTATAAATCTTATTGTTTAAATCCACATATGTTATATAAGTAATAATACAAAAACGCTGCACAAAGTATTTTGTTTACATTGTCGGACTTACGTCGCTTTTTATATACTATTTTTATGAAGCATTCTTTTCATCTGATAGTTTGATTTTTTATGAGATTCTTTCTCGTTATCATTGTTCAATTGTCTTTTTAAAGTGTAGATTATATCTTCTATTTGTAAAAATATCAAAGTTTAACATTTAACTGCTCCATTTCTGGTTAAAAATTGATCTCTTTGGGTTTAAATTCAACCATTTATGCAGAAAAATTCGAAGTGAAAAAATATGAACTGAAAATGAATTGAATCAAATTTTCACTAACATCACATCCATTGCTCAAAGTACTTAGGTGGATATTTATGTCATTTGTTAAAAATTCTTCTTTTTTTTGGTAGGAAATTAATCTTTTTGTTGAAAATTCAAATATTTCGTTAAAAATGTATGAATATATTTTATTTTAAGATTTTAGAGAAATTCAAGGGAATTCAAAAGAATTGGATGAAATGTTGAAGAATTCAAAATTAGTTCAAAACACTACAAGACGAATTAAATCGTAGATCGGTTATGAAATCTTGTATTATTTTTAATTTAGTTTTAGTCTTATTACCTTCTCATCAGAGAAGGTATTAGATATTCAATTACATTCTATTTTATTCTTTTCCATTCTATTATATTCCATTGCATTATATCATATTATATTATATTCTCTTCAGTTTGAGATTTGAGACAAAAATGTCTTCTAATTTTATTAGAAATTAGTTTTTTTTTGTCTTCATGGTCTTATGTCAATAATTGTTTAGAAACTGGAATGTTGTTTCACTTAATTTCTCATAATGATTGAATACACTGAATGAAAAAATGCGTCACTGACTTTAAAATTGATTCATTAATCAAACACACGTAAATATTTGTGCACAGTGAGAAGGGTTATAAAAAGCAGCATAGTCAATAAATAAAATGTCTAATTTCATATAAAAAATGATTGAGTTGAAAAACAATGAGAGGTATAAAATTATCGTTGTTTGCGGAAATTGTCAGAACACGGGCGCGCTACTCAAGCATTGAAAGCTAACTGAAGCCTGTTAGAGGGATCGGGCCCACCCTGGAAAGTGGGGGTGCGAATGACGTCGACTGACTAACGGGACCCTTTGAAAAGTGCACGCAGACACTCTTCGTTCTCCGTTTAAAAGTGAAGAAATATTTTAAATTGAGTGAAGCTCAAACATCCTCCCCTCTTTGAAAGACTCGAATCCAGGCTTTCGAAATAATTGAATGATTTATAATCTAACTTAAAAAATCATAAACTTTGATTAACTGTTGCACTTCGTAATTTGGTTCAATAATTGCACATGACACTAATAATTCACAGCTTAATTGTCCTTAATAAGCTCGTTCTTTTTGGGGAGTAAGCACAATTGTGTGATTGCACGTGTTGTTTCTCCCTTTGCTGTTGTAATAGTTATCTTCCTGGCCACTCCGTCCTTTCCTGGATGAAGGGCAGACACCTTGCCTACCACCCACTGTAGCGGAGGGAGTTGATTGTCCTTTAAAAGGACAACGTCGTCGATTTCCAGGTTAGTTGCTGAGCCACGTCGCCATTTCGTGCGTTCCTGGAGACTGCTGAGGTACTCAACAGACCACCGTTTCCAGAAATGTTGTTTCATTTTTTGCAACCTGTCCCAGATGATGAGTTTATTATCTGGAATGCTCGCCACATCGGTCTCAGGCAGTGCTATCAATGCTTCTCCGATGAGAAAATGTCCTGGTGTTAGTGGTAGAGGATCTGCAGGGTCATCTGATAAATATGTGATGGGTCTAAAATTGAGACAGGCTTCTATCTGAGTGAGCACGGTGTAGTACTCTTCGTATGTTAAAAATGATTGTCCCAGAATCCTCTTGAGATGATTTTTCACCGAACGTACACCTGCCTCCCAGAGGCCGCCAAAGTGTGGTGACCTTGGAGGAATAAAGTGCCACTTGATTCCTTCGTTGCAGAGAGCATCCTTCAGTTCGGCTGATTGAAGTGTCTGAATGAGTTCTTGTAGTTGTCTGGCAGCGTGATATGAACCTTCTCAGACCGCTGAGAAAGGCTGCTGTAGTCAGATCGGTTACTAGCTCTATGTGAATGGCCTTTGTGCTGAAACAAACAAAGAGAGCTATGTAACCCTTCAATTTGGTTTGACTGCGTCTGGTTCCTGCCTTGATGTAAATTGGCCCGGCGTAATCGACTCCTGTGTTGCAAAAAGGACGACATTCCTTTGTCCTGTCGGCTGGTAGATGACCCATCTGAGGAGTGATTGAGATAGGTTTGGCTCGAGCGCATTCCATGCAGTGGCGGATGACGTTCTTAACTGCATTGCGCCCTCTAACAACCCAGAATCTCAATCGAAGATTCGCCAAGACTGATTGTGGTCCAGCGTGGAGTAATCACTCATGTTCTGCGATGATGATGAGCATGGTTAACTTGTGATATGGAGCTAGAATTAGCGGGTGCCTTTGATCCTCTGGTCGATCTGAGTTGCCGAGGCGACCCCCAACACGCAGCAGTCCTTCAGGATCGATGAAAGGATTTAAAGCTAGCAATTGGTTCTTGCAATTGAGAGAACGTCCCTTCTTCAAGCAAGCTAACTCTGCTGCGAACTCCTCACGTTGGCTGATGCCCACTAAGATCCTTGAAGCAAGCTGCATCTCGTCCGTGGTGATGGTCTCGTTGCGCACCTTTGTAGTTTCTCCTGCGATAGTTTGGTAGAACCTGAAGAAAAAACTAGTTTCTTGCAATAAATCGTTGAGATTGGAGAAACGATCAATCATGTGCCATTTTGGTACACTGAGATGACACATGGCTGCCTTTCTTCGTCCTGGTACCTCGTTCGGTGTCTGTCCTTCGTTAGGCCAGCAGTTTGAATTAAGTTTGAGCCATGAGGGTCGAGTCCACCATAGCTCATTCTCAATGAGTTCCGCTGGTGGAACACCTCGTGAGACCAGGTCTGCTGGATTGCTGCTTCCAGGCACGTGTCTCCATTGACTGACATCTGTCAGTTGCTGAATTTGGCTGACTCGGTTGCCAATGAATGTAATCCAGCGTCTTGGTTCGTCAGCTAAATATGCTAGAACAAGTTCGAAATCTGTCCAGAAACACGATGGCATACTGACCTTCAGTGATTTTGTAACCTTCTGGAAAAGTTCTGCTAGCAACACTGCCGCGCAGAGCTCAAGACTGGGAAGAGTCCTTTGCTTCAAGGGTGCTACTCGCGACTTTGCACACAGCAGCCTAACCGAGCTCTCTCCTGAATGATTGGTAGCTCGGATGTAGATGCAAGCACCGTACGCCTTTTCTGATGCATCGGAGAAGCCATGAAGTTGAAGGTCCGTGTAGTCGCCATTGATAACTCGCCTGGGTATCTTGATGTTGTTCAGATCACTCAAGGTTTCTCGATAACGTTCCCACTGAGTGTACATGTGGATTGGAACTGCTTCATCCCAGTCAAGCTTTAGCTGCCAAAGTTCCTGCATGACAATTTTGGCTGAGATAACGGCTGGTGCGAGTAAACCTAGAGGATCGAAGATTTGAGCTGTTTCTGAAAGAATAGATCTTTTAGAAATTCTTCTTGATTTGACATTGATGTTTATATTATATTGCAATGTGTCAGCTGGCGGATGCCATCTGATTCCCCGTGTTTTTGATTCTTCTGGTCTTCCAAAGTCAACCATCTCTGTTTTGGTTGAAGAATCTGGATGTTGATTTGAGATCACTTCCTCACTGTTGGAACACCATTTTCGAAGATTGAATCCTACATTCTCTAATGCTGAAGAGACTTGAGCGCGCAAGTTCAAAGCTTCTTCGATGGAGTCGGCACCAGTGATCATGTCGTCCACGTAGAAATCATCGGTTATCACTTGTCCTGCTAATGGGTTGCTATCTTTGATGTTCTCAGAAACCTCTTTCAAGCACCTGGTTGCTAAAAAGGGAGCTGCTGCTGTACCGTATGTGATTGTATTGAGCTGAAAGGTCGTGGGTCATTCTTCAGAATCTTCTCGCCAGAGAATTCACTGCAGGTTGCGATGGTCAGGATAAATCCACACCTGTCTGTACATTTTCTCAATGTCCGCTGTGATGACAATGCGGTGAAGTCTGAAACGTAAGACCAGTGAGAGAAGATCTTGCTGAACAGTTGGCCCAACGAGCAGTATGTCATTCAGCGACTTGCCGGACGTACTTTCTGCTGATCCGTCGAAGACGACTCGCAACTTAGTTGTCGTGCTGTCTGGCCTTAAAACTGCATGATGAGGAAGATAATACCTTGTTTGATGACTTTGAACGGACTCACCATTTACTGCTGTCATGTGACCCAATTCTTGATATTCCTACATGAATGCAGAATATAATTCCTTTAGCTGTGGTTCTCGTCTGAAGCGTCTCTCGATAGATTCCAATCTTTTTTGAGCCATGTGAAATGAATCGCCCAAGGATTCTGGCTGGTTTCGAAGTGGTAATCTCACGATGAACTTGCCGTCGTTGTCTCTGCTAACATCCTTCTTGAATAGCTCTTCACACCGAGCTTCCTCTGATGATAAGATAGGGTGATGATTGAGAGATTCTTCAATGTGCCAGAACTTCTCAATCTGAGTATCCAATCTGCTGAGGCTGAGATTGCACATTGCGCGACGATCACTTGAAACGTTGGAAAGATCACCTGCTATAATCCAGCCTGGTTTCGTTTTCTGCAACACTGGAAGTCCTCGACCTAATAACAATGAGAGGTATAAAATTATCGTTGTTTGCGGAAATTGTCAAAACACGGGCGCGCTACTCAAGCATTGAAAGCTAACTGAAGCCTGTTAGAGGGATCGGGCCCACCCTGGAAAGTGGGGGTGCAAATGACGTCGACTGACTAGCGGGACCCTTAGAAAAGTGCACGCAGACACTCTTCGTTCTCCGTTTAAAAGTGAAGAAATATTTTTAATTGAGTGAAGCTCAAACAATAATAAAATCTCGATTTTTGTGTGAAAGTTGTGATAAAATTCTTCTCTCGTTCTGCTGGGATTCGAACACAGGTCCTCAGATTAGCTTTCTCAAAACCCTCTCTGTTTCTTTTTCATATGTGTACGTGTCAAAAATGCCAAACATTTTCCTTAAGAAATTTAAAGAAAAAATAATATAAAATATAGGTAAATTATATTCTTTATTATTAAGAAATGTATACATTTTTCGCTATTCGTAAAAATATAAATTTTCCGCCCTTTGTATACAGCAATCGGATTTTAAATCTCAAATTTTTATTTTGATCACACAAGAAAAATATCTATCTGAAATGTTGAAATTTTGTTATTTTTTTTGTAACAAATTATCCACTTCCTGCATGCAGGATATTACTTTCAGTGTGTTCTTACAATCGTTGGCTCCCTCTAAAAATGAAAGAAAAATATATCTTGGAAACAATTTCTAATAAATTATGTATATCTTTAAAAAATGAAAAAAAAGTATTTTCTTTACTTACTCATAGCTCTACACTTGTTCCTCATCATACTAGCTCTCTCCTTATCAACACCGTCTGGAACACTGATTTTGTTTTCGTTGATTGAACCGTCAGCATTCATCTAAAAAAGAATTTTTTATTTAAAAGTACATTTTTTAAACCAAAATAAACTTTGAAAAAACAAATTGTGCAACCAAATTGCACAAGGAGGCTTAAAGATAATTATGTTTCTTAAAAAATTGTTTTTTAAAAACAAATACTCAAGAAAATAAATTTATGCAAAATGTTCTCTAGCGTTCGGTTCTTTTGCCGTTCTCAAAAGTTCGATTCTTGGTCAAACAAAAAAAAATGAAATAAATACTAAATAGGTAGGTAATATTATTATAAATTTTTTTAATGAACATGTAATTTTCGTTCGCAGTTTTCCAATATATTATATGTTATTTTCATTTTACTGAAAATTTGAAACTTTGGGAAATTCTATAGATGGCACTAAGGAACGTTTTTATGGTTATAAATTTCTCTAAATACAAAAGAAAATCTAAAATTAAATTGTTTTGCAGTGCCAGAAATTTAGGATTATCCCAATGTTCCGCAAACAAATATTACATGGCCTCTATGTAATTTGTAATTATTAAAAATAATACGTATTTCGACAAAAAAAATATTCACCGCTCCCATTTTTTTTAATAAGCAAGCCGCGAAACAACCCTGCTTTTCATCGTTCTTGTCCAATTTTCCTTTGATAGTCTTGTCAGCCACATCTAAAACAATTTTGACCAACAGTCAATTATTTAAGCAATTTTTGTTAAATAATTTTGTATTTTTCACTTAAATGTATCCATTGGATAAAGCATAGTTTTTCATTTTGTAAATAGATTTGGAAAATTTCCACTATTTCTAATTTCTAGTGCTTATATTATTCATAAACAGTTTATCTGGACGACTGGAAAATTCCGAAAAATAAAGTTCTCGACGCTGAAAAATTCAATTATATTATTGCCTAAAATTTTTAATTCAAATTCTGTAATATCATGAACTGTCGAGAATTTTATTATTCGGGAAATATATCCATTATAAAATCATAAAACAAGATACTATTGCTTGATTGCATTTTTTTGGTTTTCTTATTTATTTATTATTGTAATAACTTTTTAATTGTTCAGTTAGGACAGTTTCATGATTCCGACATTTTCCTGTGTCGGCAATTTTATTTTGGAAATTATGTATTATCAGGTATTTTCAAATTGGGTAATATTATAAAATTTCGGGAATTTTCAAATTTGGAAATTTTATATTGTCGGCAATTTTATTATTGCAAGAATTTTCTATTTCGATTATTTTCTTTTTCTGAAATTGTATAGGGTCGGGTATTACATTTTTCAGAATTTTTCAGTCATCCCATTTTGTAATGCATATATGTAGAAGTTAATATTTCTATTAGATTGTAATCAGGATATGTTGAAAAACAGACAAATATTTATACTGCACCTGGATCAATACCAACTTCCTTTATACAGGCATCAATGCCCTCCTGATCCCGAGGTTTTTCTACATATGTCGGGTTAGCCTAGAATAATAAAAATTATAAATAAAAAGCAAAAAATATTTTTCATATTCAAATAATATAATTTTCCTTTTCATTTTTCAGAAACTTGAAATATTTTTGTTTTTTGCATTCAATATTTAATGTTTAAACTTTCATTTTGACAATATTAATAATATTTATAGACTTAAATATTATAAAGTTAAAACTAACAATAAAGCTCTTTAAATTACATTATAGACAATATTTGAATTTCAGAAAATTTAACGAATAAAAAATAACAAATATTTTCACCAGAATTCCTACTATGCAGATTCCCAAAATCGTGAAAAAAGTTTTCATCTTGAAAGTTGTATTATTTTCGAGCTGATCACTTGAACGGTTTAGAAAATAATAAATTGTTTTGAAACTTTATCGTTTTTATAATCTCGCACGACGATTACAAACATTTGCGAATCACGGATTAATAAATATGTTCTTATCGTATGTAGCGAGAAAAAATAAAACTATTCCTTGTGGTTAGATAATATTTTTTCTGGAATTACTAATAATCATCAATACTTCACCAAAGATCATTCTTACGAAATGTATTCGCACTGAAGAACTTGAATAACATCGATAGGAATGATTTAATAAATAAAAAAAATATTATTTTAAATCAAACCAATTATTGCAGCGCTCGGATGAAAAATCTTGTACTCTTTTCAATTCGGTTTTATTCTATTTAGTTTTATTTTCCCCCTGATATTAATTCCTGTTGCTAATTTTTTTATCCTGTTTTATTGCATTAATCAATTAAATTATTCAATTTAACTTAATTTGATTATATCATATCATATCACATCGTGGGTGTGGTGAGCCCACACTTGCAGTTATTTACTACAAGAAACTATCCACCTAGAAACACTACCAGAATCGGGTAGTGTCACGCCTACCCTGAAAGGGAAATGGCTTAATGGTATACATATCATATCATATCATATCATATCATATCATATCATATCATATCATATCATATCATATATCATATATCATATATCATATATAATATATCATATATCATATCATATCATATCATATCATATCATATTATATTATATTATATAATATTATACACTATTCTGTTCTATTCTATTCTATTCTGTTCTATTCCATTCAAATCCACTCCATTCCATCCCATAAAATTCCATCCCATCTCATTATATTCTATTCTATTCCATTGTATTACATCTCACTGAATTGCAATGGATTTTATTGTATTGTTTATCATTCTATTTCATTCTATTCCATTCTTTTCGATTCCATTCCTTTCCATTCTATTCATTTCTAGTGAATGAATAAAAAAAAATTATTTTAAATGAAACAAATTATTGCAGTGCTCGGATGAAAAATGTTGTATTCTTTTTAATTCGGTTTTGTTCTATTTAGTTTCATTTTTTCCCTGATATCAACTCCTGTCCTTCATTTTTTTATGGTGTTTAATTGCATTATCCAATTAAATTATGCAATGCAACTTAATCTTATTCTATCCTATTATATGTCATTTCAATCTATTCTATTATACTATATTCGATTCCAATCTATTCTATTCTATCCTATTTTATTCTCTTCTCTTCTATTCTGTTCTCTTGTATTCTATTATATTCTATTTTCTCCTATCCAACGCTATTATATTCTATTTCATTCTATTTTATTCTATTCTCTTCTATTGAAATCCATTCCATTCTATTCTATTCTATACTATTCTATTCCATTCTATTCTATTCTATTGAATTCTATTCTATTCTAGTATAGTCTATTCCATTCTATTATATTATATTTTATTCCTTTGTATTGCATTGCATTGTATTGTATTTCATTCTACTGCATTCTTTTCTATTCCATTCGTTTCTATTCTATTTTATTCCATTGTATTGCATTGCATTGTATTGTATTTCATTTCATTTCATTCTATTTAATTCTATTTCATTATTTTCTATTCTATACGTTTCTATTCTATTCTATTCTATTCGTTTCTATTATACTCTCTTCTATTCTTATATATTCTATTCTCTCCCGTTCCACTCCATTCTGTTTCATTTTATTGTATTCTATTGTAGTGTTTTGTATGTATTGTATTCTACTGTACTGTACTATACTGTACTGTACTGTACTGTACTGAACTGTACTGCATTGTATTGCATTGTATTGTATTTTATTGTATTTCATTATATTTTAGTGTATTGTATTGTACTTCACTGTACTGTACTGTTCTGTACTTTACTGTACCGTACAGTTTTTTACTGTAATGTACTGTACTGCAGTGCATTGTATTTTATTTTATTCTATTGTACTGTACTGTTCTGTACTGTATTGTATTGTATTGCATTACATTGTATTGTATTGTACTTTATTGTATTGTATTGTATTTATTGTATTGTATTGTATTGTATATTGTGTATTGTATTGTATTGTAT
>CAKNYM010030433.1:6375-18226 GCA_932195095.1 Andricus curvator
TTGGGTCCCCGCTGGGCGGCAACTCCGGATGTCCCTGTGAGTGTGTGAGGGTTGTGTCCCCACTGGGCGGCAACTCCGGATGTCCCTGTGAGTGTGTGAGGGTTGGTTCCCCGCTGGGCGGCAACTCCAGATGTCCCTGTGAGTGAAGCTGAAAGGAATAATAGAAAAATATTCCTAAACCTACGTTAGAAGTACATGTTTGATGACCTGAAAATGTTAAAAATAGAGGAGGGAGAGGGGCCGGGTTAAACAAATAATAACACCTTTATTTTAAAATCCCAAAAAAACGAGGTCGAATGATAGAATACGTCGCAGAGCGCAACGGTGTCGTACCCGTGATCCGTGATGCGGTCAGGGGTCCGGTGGCTGCACAGCCGACGCGGCCATCTAGTCGTTCAGGGGGTCAGTAATGTTCGCTGGGTCGAGGGCAGCTCTACACCCTGGACATTGCGCGTCCAGGGCGGGTCACGATCCCTCGTAGTAGACTGTCGACGACTTTTTTTTGTCGGCGAGTGTCGGTGTGTTGTGGCTCTTCCGTTGTCTATGCTGTCCCACGGGGCTGGGAAGTGTTACGACCTTTTTTCGTGGGCTGCTAAAGTTGCTGGGAAATCGACCTTGCGCGTCGTAGATCCGAGGTTCGAGTCAGTTCGTGCTGTGAGAGCACCGATATTTATGCCCGTACCCGCTGAGCAGCGCGCACCAGTTGGGTAGGACGTGGTGGGGGACGGGTTGCGGTTGGTCGCTGTGGCGACGCGCGCGAGCCAACCCGTGCGGCATTCGTCGTAGTGGGGTAGATTCTGAACGTCGCGCGAGAAGAGGGGATGTCGCTTGCCGCGGAGTAGCGGTGGCGCGGAAAGTAGGGATACTCAGGAGACGATTGGCTCCTGGCGAAAAACGGGGATATAGCAGCGTGGATTGGCTACCATGTAAAAACGGGGAATGTAGTACGCTGATTGGCGGTTGTCGTGGGCACGAGCGAAACTGGTTGTCACGAAAGATCTTGTGCCCTCTGTAACGCATTCCATCTGACCTGTCAATTTATTATTGTAAACACATAAAAAACATACATAGTTAATATTAAAAAACAAAATAAGTCAAAACGTCGCGTGAAAGAAAGTTTTATAATTTGTCGATACGCTGGCGGGCGACATGCTTCTTTATTTTTACACCCAATTGCTGCATGCACACCTGGCATTTCGAAAATAGTGCTTTAAGCTAACACCTCAACGCTGCGTTAGGAAGGACTGATATAATTCGAATGGCAGACGTTACCACCGTTGGAACCGTCATCTTGTGTATCTCCACGCGCACTAGTGATCCTAGCGGCCACAAGTGTTAGTCGCCGTCCCCATACTCCTAATTTATAGCTCGAGTTCACTCATACTTTACCGTTTTGCCATTGCTGCTAAGGACGTAGCAGACGGCAGCTTTTATTCCATCCTAGGATAAAATTTCGCTAAATAGCATGTAAACTTTAACTGCGGATAAGTTTACATGCAACAAAATGTAACTTTAGTTTTTTCTGTATTGAAAAGTCTTCTGATTCCAAGACTTGTGATTGCTTTACCGCGAAAAAAAACCGTTGCGTCATATTCGGAAGTTTTGAAAATAGCGCAATATTTCTTTGCCTTTGCTGGAAATAACGCCAATTGCGATCGTATTTTTTCTCTTATAAATACTTAGTGGAGTGATGAACGTAATCGAATGTCACTTGAGACAGTTAAAAATATTATAAATATTCAGTTTAACTTTGAAAACCTACCATGTCTTGAATTTCACCAATATTAAAAGAAAATCAAATATCAATTTGTTAAAAAAATAGGAAGTTCTGAGAAGTATATATAATAATCTACATATTATATTACTGTATTGTGTAAATAAAAATGTTGATCTCGAAATAGTTCTTTGTATTATAATTACCCTGGTGGAAAAATCTTCCTGTATTTTTTCCGCAGCCTTTCTGCAATCACGTTTGCAGATAAATGCAGATGATTCTTCCTTCTTTTATCTACAAAACTCCCCAATTTCTCTGCTAATTTGGTCTGACAGGTATTTGCGTGAAAATTAGTATGTAGAGAAAAATTATTTGCAGCGAAATGCAGAGTCAGCATGGACAACCTAGACTTCCGTACATTATTGTTTGCGGGTCAGTAGACAGAATACTGGAAACGTACGTTGTTCTGAAAACTGAAAAATATTCATTTCCAAATACACTTAAAGCTGTTGAAGCCTGTTTCAAGTGTCTCGCAGCCTTACGTAAGTGGCCTTAAATTAAAATGAATTGTAATCCCCGTGAAATCGACTAATGATTACGTCTGGGGTTTTATACAAAAAATGGTATACGGATTTGACCCGAACAAAAATTATGCAGCGGTAACGAAACTGATTGTCGAAATGCGTAAAACGGAATAATTTTTTTTGACTAAATATTTGTAAGCGAGTTGAATAATTATAGTTTTCATAAAAAGATCTTTTATATCGTTCAATCATGGATCCGAAGTTAATTCTTAATCACATTTTGACCTTTATTTTGACTTTATACGGCAACCCCAGTCTTCCAAGAAAAATATTTCAAGTGGTGGTAGAATACATGGACAATTTTATTCGAACTGTTTATGTTCCAAATTTGCGAAGTGAAATTATAGCAATCTTGACAGAAAAAAATATTGAACAAGACACCTTGAGAAAAGTAGGTGAATGTTTTGATAAGTATGGTTCAATTTTCGAAGACGTATCGATTGAAGCTAAAAGATTTAGCCTTTTAAGACCAAAGGGGTTCATTGATTATGAAAAATTTAAAATTGGAACTACTTTTATTGAGAAAATTGTTAACAATGATATGCTTCTCGTACCAGATTTTTTGTACAGAATCCATGTACCCCTAAGAAAAACATTAAAATTATTTTTACAAATACCAGGCATGTTGAAAGAAATTGAGGATTATATTGAAAAATAACGCATAGAATCACACATTATATCAAACATAATGCAAGCAGATTTATGGCTGAAGGTTTATTCTAAAAGGTTTGATTGTCTTGTTCTACCTTTATTTTTATTTTTTGATGATTTAGAGACGGGTAATCCCTTAGGAAGTCACGCTGGGACAAATAAATTTGGTGCTCTTTATGCTTCCATTGCTTGCCTACCTCCGCACATCGCATCTAGATTGAGCAGTATTTTTCTTACTACTTTAGTACGTACGGAGGACAAGAAAAAAACTACAAATGAACGGGTTTTTATAAAAATTGTTGATGAACTCAATTTCCTTCAAAGCGAAGGTATTTACGTAAATGTAAATGGAATGTTACGATGCGTTAAATTTCAACTAGTATTAATACTTGGTGATAATTTAGGTCTTAATTCTATTTTCGGTCTCGTTGAGTCTTTTAAAGCCAGTCATTTCTGTCGCATATGTAAAATTTCCTCCCAAGTTTCCGCAACACTGACAGTGGAAGATGAGTCGATATTAAGAAACCCGAAGAATTATGATGAAGATGTCAAAACAGCAAATCCAAAAAGCACGGGGATTAAGGAGTCATGTATATTTAATAAAATAACGAATTTTCATATTACTCAAAATTTAAGCGTAGACATGATGCATGATCTTTTAGAGGGCGTATGCTTATACGTAATGCAATTCATTATATACAAATCTGTTTTGGAACCGCATTACTTTACACTGGAGGTGCTGAATACTCGAATTCAAAATTTTGACTATGGTCCCGTGGAAAATTGTAATATTCCTCTGATTAATGTAAAAAATGTATTGAAAAAAAATGCATATAAAAATGTCTGCATCAGAAATGCTTTGTTTGGTGAGATATTTCGGATTAATAATTGGAGATTTAATTCCTGAAGATGATCAATCTTGGCAGCTTTATAAATATTTGAGAAATATTCTTGACATAGTAACTTCTCCGCAAATATTCCGATCAGACGCAAAAGTTTTGACAAATTTAATTCAAAAGCATAATGAACTTTACGTGAATCTTTTTGGCAATTTAAAACCAAGATTTCATCATTTGTTACATTTCCCAGAATTTTATTGCAAAATGGACCATGCATCAATTTTTGGAGTATGCGATTCGAATCACGTCATCGAGAATTAAAAGCCAATGTTCAGTCAACGAGTTCATGGAAAAATCTGTTAGTAACGATAGCGACGAAGCAAATTTTAAAAGTATGCGCAGTGATTCATAATGTAGAATGTGAAAATTCTTTCAAGTTTAGTTTTCCTGATAACAGCGACTGTCAAGCAAAATCTTATTTTTCCAATGCAAAAGAAATCAAATACTACAACCAACTTCAAGTACATGGACATTTATATAAAACTAAGACGTTCATTGTTACGAACATGGAAAATAGTGAAAAGGAATTTGGCGAAATTCAAAAGATAATTAATGTAGAAGATGATATTTTCTTTCACGTGAAGATTTTTGAAGGAATCACGTTCGATGAGCATTACCATGCTTACATTATCCATCCAAAAGACAATGACAATAAATTTATCAAATATTCCGATCTTCCTGCAATGAATCCTTGTTTATCCGTGAAAAATAATAATACTCATTTTGTCTCCACGCGTTATGGTTTATAATCATCAGGAAAACTAATATCCTAAAGCATTTTTTAAGATTGTCACATACTTATTATTTCGTACATTTATATAGTTATATTGTGAACGTCCGATTACCACAAATTATCAGTATGCACCGAAAGCTGTAAAAAATACTTTCAAGTCTGTGAATGCAATTAATTAAAAATAAGTTTAATGTATAAGTATCTTTGTAAAGAAAATGTTTTTTTTGTAAACTTTATAAATAAAAAATGCATACGCATATTCAGATTTAATAAATATCCTTTCATAAATATAAATATATATGCAAGGTCTCGAGTGAAAATAAGTATTTAATTGGAGGTTTGTATAAAAAATGTTATTTAAGAAAAGAAATTATGTTAGGAAATTTACTTCTTCTCAAATAAATACATATAAATGCGACATAAAATAACTGTAATAACACATTTTATACTTTTCAAAATATAATCTCTGTAAGAATATATATATATATATATATATATATATATATATATATATATAATCTTGGAAACAAAAATTTTATTGAATAAAAGAAAATAATTTTCATTGATTCAACCCAAGTTTTCTTTGAATTAAATAAAATTTGTTTGATTCCAACACAACATCTATGAAACAAATAAAAATTCGTTCTAATTAAATAAATTGTTCCTTTCAAACAAAAAAATTACTTCTTTATGACCATACTTCAATGTACAAATGTTTTTCTTTTAAAGAAAAAATTATTTCATTTAAACAAATTTTTTATTTTATTCAAACATATTTTCTTAGAATGAATCAAATTTTATTTTATTCAAATAAATCTTTTATTTCAGTCAAAGAAACTGCTTTTTCAGAAAATATTTTCTTTCAGAGCATATAATCTTTTTTCGGAGTACCTATAACCCGTTTTTGGCACTGCAGCTTCGCCACGCAAACGGGAGCGCATTTCAACGACACATTTGGGGCTCCCGGTCGCCCAAAACTGATACTGCCGTAACCTCAAAGCCATAGTGGCGCTGCACTACGCAGTGTAGTGAAACCGTTCACCCAAGATTTTCTCTGTGTATGCTCGTTGCTACCTTCTTCATTAGAAGCTGTGCCTCCTTCAGTCCATCCCTGATAGGCATGAACATATTTCTCTTCGTGTTGCAGAAATCCTGCATTCTGTCCAACACATCATCCAAATCCATATAGATTTTTCGACCCTGCTCCATCCTTTCCTCCGCATACATTCGGTCTTGTCTGGCCCACGACTTTTGACTGCCGTCCAGCACTTCTACCACATCCAAGTCTCCACCCAACTCCTCACAAATGCTCCTGTTTAGTGTTTTTTTAGCTTGCTCCATTAGATTCCCACGAGTAGCTAGGGAAATGAAGGTCCACCCCCGCAGAGCCCCGCATGCGGGGGTAAGGTCTGTATACTCTAGGAGGCGACCTGGTATCCTAGAGACACCGTTCTCGACACCACGCCCTGTTGCCATTCAGTCTTTGGCACGGTTGTTAACGCCTTGACTTGGGGGTTTTCCCTTCGGGACCACCCCTGGACCATTGTCCGCGACTGCTTATTGAGTTGTGTAACCGTATTCAGAAGAAACCCTCGGTACAGGGCCCCCTATCCGCAACGCGGGGACGCGCCCGGTAGCCTGGTCAAAGGCGTAGTAGTAGTAGTTTATTGCTTATTAAAGTATACAAATACCTTATAGCAAGGCTGATAGCTGCTTTACAAAAATAATATTTTGTTAACAAACTTTTTTTTTGTTGGAAATTCAACTGTTTGGTTGAACAATCGTCTATTTTGACAAAAAAGTCGTCCTTTTGGATTTGAAATTCCGCTGTTTTATTAAGAATTAAACTATCTTCTCAAAAATTCAATTATTTCATGTAAAATGCAACTATTTTTCGTTGAAATTTAATCTATTTTATTTCACATGCGATCCTTTGACTGAAAATTCATATTTGTCGAAAATTGCTATAAACAATGAAAAATATATTTATAAAAAGTTATATAAACATCTACTTATCTATAGAAAGTACTATTTCATGTACTAGAAACAACTTATTTTATAAAAAAGGCGAAAAAATCATAAAGAGCGCAAAAAACTCGCAAAACCCAATTTTTTACTTATGGGATTTTCTTGGGACCCTATAACACAGACTGATGGGGTTGATATTTAAAAAATTAATTTTTAATATTCCTGTCTAATTTTGAATAAAATTTACCGAACCGTCCTTGCTTCTCATGGGAAATACGTGTTAAACCTCATGGGACTTGCGGAAAATCTCAATAACATTTTTTTTTTCAGAGAGTATAGGCCTGAGCAGAGTAAGAGTTTTGTTATCATAAAATCACAGTTGATCGTAGAAGTCGTTTTCATATCGCATATATTTTAACAGTATTCTTAGAAATAAATCACGTCATATAATTCTTTGTGGTAAACTATATCAAGAGTTATACTTGTCTACTCGCATGTACAGTCTATTTTAAGTATCTGAATACTTGAGTATTCTACGCTTATATAACATCAGTCCATATTCTGTACAACCTATAACTTTGATTAACAATTATTTGTAGATAATTTACGCTATACGATAATGTTTCCTAACAAAACCTTCGTAATTAAAAAAAATATATCTAGGAGTAATGTTGGTTTTTTTAGTCAAGATTTTTCACGAGTGAAGCATGAAAACATAGTATACAAAGTTAAACTAATTTATTGTTTGCTAACATTAATTTAGCTCAAACTTGCGAATACAGCACGGAAAATTAAATAATCAAAATGTTGCTCGTGCTTCTTGTGAAGATATACGTCCACTAAAATTTGCGAACAATGAGTCTAAAATAAAAATAAAATAAAAAGGTTTTGTAGAAAATTCGTCTTTTCATATGTCTTTCTTATTGTTATCTATTATAAATTGGTAGAATTATATCTCTTCTAAACTTTAGAAACGTATTGAATTATCGAACAGTTGTTTAATACGATTCATGCAAAATACATGGAACTTATCTACTTTCAGTACACAAATACTAATACAAAATAACTTCGTCTAAACTTTTCAACTCGAATACGAGACAAAAGCGGAACAATTGCAAAGCGGCATTGCTCGGCGCAACATAGCACAATGTCGTCAAAACTCTACAATGAGTCTCTTGTCAATTGTCGTTCTATTGTATACTAAATTAATATAAGTGTAACACAAAAAAAACGGCACGCACCAACCATTTTTTAGATAATTCAGATTTACCCGGATTTACCAACGGCCATACCACGCTGAAAAAACCAGTTCTCGTCAGATCACTGAAGTTAAGCAGCGTTGGACGTGGTTAGTACATGGATGGGTGACCATTCGAGAATACTGCATGCTGTTGGCACATCGTGGGTGTGGTGAGCCCACACTTGTAGTAGTTATTTACTACAAGAAACTATCCACCTAGAAACACTACCCGAATAGGGTCGTGTCACGCCTACCCTGAAAGGGAAATGGCTTAATGTTATACTTACTTACTTACCTATCATATTCAGCGTTCTCATTTTCGTACTTGCAAAATTTGTCGTCAATGTCATGTTTGTAATACCAATTAGAAACAGTCCAGTTAGAAAAAAGCACTTCCGATTCGAGTTAAAATTAACGTGAATGCTGCTTCTGTTATTTGTTCGTCAAGCTATTTTTCATGGTTCATCGTTTATTCCTACGATCACGAGATCATACATTCTAGGTATCACAAGTTCGACATATCTTTTATAATTCCAAGGAAGGTACCTAAAAATTGAAAATTCATATTTCATAAAATTATCTTTTGATATTATTTTTGTTACTATTAGCTGTACACATTCATTAGTGCGATTATCAAGGTCAAGCTTGAAGTTTTTTTCATCTGCCTTATCTGAGATTGAAAATTCAAAGTTTCCGAATATAGAGAGAAAACAAAAAATTACAAAGTTGTTGGATAAACATTTTAAATACCTTTCTTCATCTCAATTTTATTTTCTAAGTTGTACATATAACAGGAACAAGTATTCGATTCTGAGATCTCTAGATGTTACAAAAATATATAAATTTTTCCGTATTCTTTTTGAGTTGCATAAATAATTGCGTTTATATCTTTTTTAGCATACAAGGTAACATTGTAGCGAAAGGATAATTTTCACTCAGTATTGCCCTTATAAAGTCACCTTTCCATTAAATAACATATTTGTATTTTTATGAAAAAACCTATATCGGCTCCCTGCTAAAGCATGAAAGTCGCATAGACGTTCATGCGATTTTCGTGGTTTATTAAAATTGACATCCTTTGGTCTGTCATCAGTTATGTTGTAACCTTTTATTAGAATTGTGTCAATTTTTTTCTAGATGAAGAGGAAGATTGGAAATAAATTAAATCCATTATTTTCGGCCAGTGAAGATTTCAACATTCTTTTTTATGCTTCGATAAATTTCCTCACTCGAAGATACGTTAGAATCAATGACGATGGGGGCTGGAAGCGGAGTTTATCCTATCTTTGAAAGTTGCTTAGTGTCGTTACTGTCAACTTCGGTATCTATACGATTCCTTTGACGCATTTTTTTAAAAGAAGGCTTTTCGTTAACATTTTTAATATTTTATTCGTATTTTGAAAAATTCATTTTCGATTTAAGGTTTTAGTCATAGTTCATTTACATTTCAAAATGCTTGAAAATTTCCAAATTTTGAGTCCTGTTTATTTTTTAATTAAAGCTTTTGACATTTCGGAAAATTTGTGTGTTTGCATTTTTTATAATAATTTTGTTAATTTTTTATTTAAAAAACAACTTTACATTTTTGTTTAACTTTTCAGAAGTACCATTTGTTTTTTAATTTTCAGATTCATCAAAAAAGGTTTTATATCTGTGCTGAAACTATCTGGAAATAATTTTCAGTAGTTAAGAATAATTAAAAAAAAATTTTATTACGTTATCCAGAGTTTTGGTATGGAATGTGCGACAAATAAAAGTTTCATTACTGTTACTTGACGATTTTTTTTTCAATTAAAAAAAATTAACTAAGAATATTTTTGCGATGACTCGTTTCTATGTTGCTTAGGCAATTTTCAAGAATTATGATTTAAACAATTTTTGTAAGGAAATTCAGAGTCTTCTATTTTTCAACGAATAGGCTTAATTTGTTCACGGAATCATGAATGTCTTTTAGATGAGTTTTTTTCATGATGTTTTGCAAATTCCCAAGAATTATTTATTTACATCAAAGATTTTGTTTATAATAAATTTTGTTTCGCAACAAATAGGATCAATTTGTTACAAAATTAACTGAGAATATCTTTGAGATTACTCTTTTCTTTGTTGCTTTGCAAATTCCCAAGAATTATGATTTAAACAATTTTTGTAAGGAAATTCAGAGTCTTCTATTTTTTAACCAATAGGCTTAATTTGTTCACGAAATCAACTAAGAATGTCTTTTCGATGAGTTTTTTTCATGATGTTTCGCAAATTCCCCAGAATTATTAATTACTTAAAACTAATATTTTTTGATAATACATTTTTTTTTAATGAATAGGCTCAATTTTTTTTCAGATTTAACTGAGAATATATTTGCGATGACTTTTCTATAGTTGCTTACAAAATCCAAAGAATTATGATTTATTTAAACAATTTTTGTAAGGAAATTCGGAGTTTGGTTATTTTTCAACTAAAAGGCCTAATTTTTTTTAACGGAATCAACTAAGAATGCTTTTCCTGTTACTGTTTGATATTATACTTTGCAAATGTACAAGAATCATTAATTATTTAAACAATTTTCATAAAAAATACAAAGTTTGGCTATTTTTCAACGAATAGGCTCAATTTGTTTTACAGAATTATCTAAGAATATCTTCAGTTTGGCCATTTTTCAACGAATAGGCTCAATTTGTTTACGGAATCAACTCAGAATGCCTTTCCGATGACTCTTTTCTATGCTACTTTGTGAATTTACAATAATTATTGATTATTTGAACAATCTTTATAAACAAATTCAGAGTTTGGCTATTTCTTAGCTTACATTAATACATACATGCAGCTATAACCTTTTTAATAATAAGGACAACTTTTCTATCTGAACTATAATATTTAAATCAAAACCATTTGAACATTTTAAACAAATTCATTTTTATAAGAAAATATATGCACAATATATCTAATGAGAATTAAAAAATCAGTACAAATTTTAATAATGGTAAAAACTTCTCTTTTCATTAATTTCAGTCTTTTTTATTTTTGTTAATTTCTTCCAATACTTTAATAATCTCTTCAATAAAATGATATTTGCTTTTTTAAGATTTTCTGAATTAATTTTTCACATGCAATATATTTTCCCCTAATTTTTACTGTGATGTAATATTAAAACATTTTAATGAATTAATTCTGTGTTTTTTTCAATTTTTTGTAAATTAGATAACTTTCAAGCAAATTAAAAAAAAAAATTTAGAATTTCAACTACAAGTTGAAACTTTTTTATTATAATTATAAATAATGGGAAATTATTAATATTTAGCAATTCATTTTATTTTTATTTTAGTTACATTTTCGACGTCTACGACTTTTCAAATTTCAACTATTTTTGAAATCTTGAGCAATTCAAAATTGATTTCATCCTGGGCTCATTATTTTTAAAGAAAAAATTACAATTTTAATTAATATTTTGGCTCACTTATTAATATTTCTTTTTAAAATTATACAGCCTCAAATTTATGAATATTTAGAAGGCTTCCGTTTTCGGTACCGATCGTGAGAGAACTCTTTTGTGTCAAGTGTTGGTTTTTTGGCTTTGGTGAAGGGAATCAGCGTGTGTGTATGCAGAAAGGGCAGTGAGTGCGGAGATCAGGGGTAAAGGAAGAAGGGTGAGTGAAGGCAAGGGTGTAAAGTGTGAAAGTAAGTTGTGAGAAAGGGAAATTGGAGCGCGTGAAGTTTTGAGGTTAAGAGTAAAAAATTAGTTGCGGGGTGAGGGATAGGCGAGTAAAGAGCGGGAAACGTCGCGGAATACTGGGTAAGGTAGGATACTAGGATGCCGACGGTACGAAGCCCACAATAGGGCGCTAGAGGGCAGGTAAGTGATGAAACAAGAGGTGAGGTGGTTGAGAGCGCGATTAGTGGGGAGAAGGGGGATATTGACAGTAGCGGTGAAGAGACGTTAGAGACGCCGACCAGGGTTTCGACGCCAGAGCGAAGGGATTCAGGTACGGGCCATCAACGAGGGAGGCCCTGTAACCTACAGCGCCTTAACAAGCTAGGCAGCGCGGGTTCGAATAGGAGTTTGGACGAATG
>CAKNYM010030435.1:0-11779 GCA_932195095.1 Andricus curvator
TACCACTAGTAGCAGCTGCGAATTGTAGCCAGGTACTTCCAACTTTTTGGCTCACTTTCGCCGAAAAATCTGTAAGAGGAACCTCTTCATATTCCTTAACATCTCTTAAATTCTGTCGTTTATTCCTGTCTTTCATATTGCTTGAACTTTTTTAATGTTCAAATTTTAATTTAATTTTCACAGATTTAGACGACTGCTTTTGTGGCGAATTGACTCAGTACAGATTTCATTTGCGATATCTTATCAATTATTGCACTTAATATAACTCCTTAGGCATATTCAAATATTTGTTATACACGTATGCATGGGTACGAGTTTAAAGAAAGTATACTGTCTGTCAGTGTGATAAAAATTGGAAACGAATATTTCCAATATGACCGCTTATGGAGCGACAGATGCGTCAATGTGAAAAATGGTGGAACTAAAGTCGCAAGCGGACGTGCGGGCGGGATATTTAAAAAGATTGTACTTATTAATGTTGTCAATAATTTGTAATACCCTTCATTGATATTATTACATACAACAATTGAAGTAGATAATAACATCAATAAGTGGCATCAAAAATTATTGATTATTGATATTGTTATACAACTATTTTTAAACAATTATCTTCTCTTTCTTCGCTTGGTACAAATTGCAAAAGAACTTGTTTCCCTTCCTTCTAATTAAAAAATAGAATAAGAATATAATAAGGTCATTGCAAATTGTTATTTCAATGGATAAATGAATTGAAAAATTCGGTATCTAAACGCATTGAAAGTAGGGCAATCGTTTTTGCAGTAAATGTTTGTGAAAAGTTATCGCACAAATCAAATTATTTGCGCAATAACTTCTAATTCAAAAAACTAGGTCCCCAATGCAATAAACACTTTGAGGTTAGGTTTTACCAGGGGTATGCCACGACCCATTCTGTAGTTAGAAAAACGTGTGCTATGGTTTGTCCACAGCGGCGAAACGCCGAACTAACGGCGCGTCGATCGTCACTCGATTAGTTTAAAACAGTTTAAAGAGCATTCCCATAGAAATGTATTCGTAGCGCATAATATTGGTTTATTTTTTTAAGTTTTATGAATAAACTGTGAATAAAAATGGGCGGTTTTTACTGCATACTACCCAATTCCTCTAGTAGGTATAAAGAAGAAAAAAAGAAACAAGGAAAATTTACATTTCTTTTCGGTATCTCAAAATTTTAAACTTGCATCAATCTTAATTGTAAGTTTTAAGAATTAAAAGCTCATCAATTCTACAGATTTTCAATTTAAATTTCTACAAGTTCGAAGATTTAAAATTGAAACTTCTTTAATTTTAACGATTCGCAGTTTAAAATTGTTCAATTTTTAAGATGTATAAATAAAAATTCTTAAACTTTCATGACTTCGACGATTTTAAAGATCACAAATGAAGATTTTTCAATTCCAAATCTTCCAAATTGATGAAATTTCAAATTTATCAGCAAAATTACAGAATTTTTAATTGTAAAAGTGAAAATTTGTATAATTATTACATGTAAATAAAAAAAATGTTTAATTTTAAGTACAGAAAAATTCTACAATTTGAAAAGATACATTTGAAAACTTTCCAATTTTTGGAGATTGATGAAATAAATTCTTAAATTTCGATGATTTTGAAGATCAAAAGTCAAGATTTCAATTCGAAATATTCCAATTTGCAGAAATTTCGAATGTTAATAACCAAAATTACAGAATTGTTAATTGTAAAACTTCAAATTTTGATTATTATTAATTGTAAATTTTGAAAACTAACAACTTTTCAATTTCAAATATTTAAAATTCAAAGTTCTACAGGTTTGAAGAGTTACAATCGAAAATCTTGAATTTTGAAAATATAGAATTGCAAATTATTC
This sequence comes from Andricus curvator, assembly GCA_932195095.1. Taxonomy (NCBI): domain Eukaryota; kingdom Metazoa; phylum Arthropoda; class Insecta; order Hymenoptera; family Cynipidae; genus Andricus; species Andricus curvator. Next base: position 1,865 of record CAKNYM010030435.1, read on the forward strand.
AATTTTCAAGATATATGTTGAAGGTATTTACTTTTGAACATTTCGTTGTTGGAATAGTTCAATTTTAAAGATTTACAATTAAGAAGTCCTCAAGTTTAAAGATGTGTAAATAAAAATTCTCAAATTTTTATGATTCTTAGGGACGACTGAAAAATCCGAAAAACAGGATTCTCGACACAGTAAAATTCCTGAATGGGAAGATTCCCAAATAATAAAATTTTTAAATAATGAAATTCCCGGATTGGAAAATTCCCCAACAGTTTATGATATTACCGAATTTGAACATTCTCGAACAATAAAATTCCCGATAGAAAATTGTGGAATTATAGAATATCCGAACTAGAAAATTCCCGAATATAAACAATTAAAATTTATTTATAATTAAACAAATTTTTTATTTAATATAATTTTATTAATTTTAGGAATAAAAAATGTAATTGTTTAAATTTGGCAATTATCGGTCGGGAATTTTCAAATTCGGTAATATTATAAACTATCGGGAATTTCATTATTCGTGAATTTTATTATTTGGAAATTTTCCAATTCGGGAGTTTTATTTTTCGGGATTTTTCAGTCGTCCCGATTTTTATAGTCAAAAGATAATACTTAAAACTTTCATAATTTAAAAAATTATAAACTTTTAAATTTAATGATTTCTAACGTTTTATTTTAATATATACTCATTTTTACACAATTTAACCTGATTTTCTTTATTTCTCATAATAAACCGTACAAAATAATTCCTACAAAATCTATAAAGTACCTAAAAACTTGGTATCGATTATATATTTTTACTCAAAAAAATAATGGATAATACGGCAACTCCAGGCGGAGAAATTATATATAGTTTATACATAGAGTGAAATATTATATATAATTTTCATTTGCTTGATATAAAAATTATATGAAACATATGAAAATTAAACATTATATCAACCTCGTTTCTTGCCTCCAAGTTTTTCTATCTTCAAAATTAATTTTTCTATGCAAAAGTCGAGTAAAAAATGTAATAATTATTTTTGTTCAAAATAAATCAACCAGTTTCTGATTTTTTTTTGTTTGAATAGAAAAAATTTGGAGGCGAGAAACGAGGTCGTTAGGAATAATAATGATTTAGAAATCAATGTTTAAATACCGAAATTTTCCTCCCTAAAAGGGTAACCTTATATTCAATATCAAATAATAAATATACCTGGAAAACTCACGGAGCTTACTAGGGTAGTGCTGGTTCAATGATTTGAAGAATTTAGATAGTATATTAGTTTTGAGAAATTTCGGAAACAGTTAGAAATTTATAAAAAATAAAAAAATTAGTGTGCTTTGCAGTGTTTCCAAGTCAAATGTATCGAGTGACGATCGCAGCGCCACTATTTGCCCTTCCCGCCGCAGGCACGAAATATATGCATGGCGTGACATACCCCTGGTTCCGATCGATGGCACATGGCCTGGCTAAGCAGCATTTCCACTCTTATGAAAAGTGAAAGAATGGATCGATTCGTGGATCGCCTCAAAAGACGCATCGTTTTTTCGAGATGGTATCCGACAATTGCCCGAAAGATGGCAAAAAGTAGTGGCTAGTGACGGGCAGTACTTTGAATCATAAATAGGTAATCACTTTTTAAAAATAAAGCCTTAAATTTGAAATAGCAATCAATAAAAAAATGAAAATTTTGAATTAACTTTCCTGATATTTCAACAAAATTTCTTTTCATTTGATGAATTTGAATTTCGAAATTTTGAAGTATTTTAAAAATAAAAATAGTTTTTAATTTTCAATTTTAATAAAAATATATTGGAAACAATTCTTTTGTTATCATCCATAAACATTCGTATTGTGATTGTGACAATATAAATTGGTGTTGTGCCGATGGATTCCTTATGAGCATTCTGAAGGATAAAAAATGGAATATAGGACATAACAGCAGAAGGATAAGTCTTTGTTCTCTTTTATTGTTTTTATACTTGTAGCATAAAAGATTTCCGAAATATTACGGATTGACACGTGTACCGAAAATTTAAAGTTTAAAATTCGTCCAAGAGGAAAAAACTAAAATAATGTAAATAACATTATGACAAGAAATTTCAGGCTCATATGAACATACATTACTAATATTAAGCATAAAATAGATCAATGTTTTCGTAGTATCCTATAAAATTATACCCTGATGAGGAGATCTAAAAGGTCTCGAAACATGTTGGTTCCCAAAAGTAGTATAAAAAAGACGGAGTAAGAGAAAGGTAATGAGAGTGAGGATGGCTTGGTTGTCTCTTTCCTAATTCTCTCCCTCTTTTTTCCTCTAGTTATATACTTGTCTCTAATGAGCCGATTAAAACGTTGTTTGGAAACATATTTTGAGGCCTTTCTATGCAATTCTCTTTCATATATTGAGCTTTTCGAATGTGTTTTTTCAAAATAACTGATTTTTGGTTGCATAATGTTTCTGAGTCTTTTTGTTCAAGAATAGAATTTTTGCACAGATTGACTTGACGATATTGTGTTTCTAATTTTCTTCTTAAAAAAAGAAAATAAATATTCGTCCGACAACTGGTACGTGTCCGGAGACTGGTTCACTTATATATCTACTGATTTTAAAATACGACTTTCTGGTTCAAGGACAGAGCGCATATTGAGAAAAGTATATCATTGAACCCCAAACTTGAAAAAAAAACAGAGTCCACAGATTTATAGAAGAAAAATCGTAAAAGCGAGTGTTGAAGAAATACCTAGAAGACTATTTAAAATATATTCACAAATTTATGAAATAAATGTTTCAACAGTGTAATATGGATCAAACACATCTATCATCTTAGTAATTTCGTTTCTTAGAATTTTTTTTTCCACCAAACATTGAACGAATTTATTTTAAATCAGTATCTTGAGAAACATTAAAGATTATTTTCATAACTAATAAAGTAAAATTCCTAAATAATTTAAATCTAATATAATTGTTGTTTTGTATACACAGTATGCGTATTCGATGAATCTTATTGAAGTATTTAAATCATCTTCTTTAGACCAATAGATTTGTTTAATGATTGCTGGAAAATTTAAAAAAAAATTGTCTAAAAAACAAAATTACTAAAACCATAGATGTGTTTTTTTTCGAGTTTAGGTTGTAATGTGACACTTTTCTCAGTATGCGTTCTGTACACTGATATATATAATACACTGGATGCAGGATTCAATGGAAAACGCGTGTGCCAACTTGAAGGCTTCGGAGCCGCCATTTTTTAGGGTTGGTTTGGTTCGGGGCCATTCGAGACAGATCGGGATTTGCGGGAGATTCAAATGTAGTATAGAAGAGAACTAAAAAATATTATTAAAAATCATGTAAAATTCAGTTTATTGTCAATGAATCAATCGACTAAAACTGGGAACTACATAAAACTTATAATAAAAAGGAATTACATAAATAAAAATAATCGAACAGTACAAAAAAAGGAAAGTAGATGGGATTTTAAATTGGTGGAATACACATTTTGTAAACACGTGGTTTAGAATATTTTTTTATTTTTTCTCTTGAAAAGTACAATAAAACTTTGAAGAATATCGCAATGAGATAATTTCAAATTAAGATGTGTACCTGATCGCTATTACATAAAAGCTTCTATATTTAAACCATTAAGAAATATTGAACTATTAAAAGACAATAATGAAAAATCGTTATTAAACACCAAAAAACCTTAAATTTGAAGCTTTTTTCAAATATATGGCAATTGATTAGACACCATATATATACCATTTAACATTATCTCTTTTCAATATTCTCAATATTTGTCATCCTGGGTCGAAAAAGAACAACTGTCTGACTGCAAATAAAAATTGAACAATTGAGAAAGAATTGATCACGGTCTTTGAAATTAAAAGATTCGAACTCTTGAAGATAAACTTTTTTTCTGTTGAAGTTACAAAGACTGAACTGCAAATTCGAGCACTCAAAGTTAAATTTTTAAAAATTTCAAACTTACAAAATTGAACCTTGAAATTTATTTAATTTAAACGCTTAATAATTGACGCGTATAAAATGGAAGCTTTTAACACTTTTCAATTGAAATTGTTTAAATTAAACGACGTTAAACTGCAGAATTTTAATTTTTAACTTTTATACATTGTACAGTTAAAAGATTGAAAAAAAAAATAGAAATCCATGCTATCATTTTCAGTGCTGTGAATTGAAGAATTAATGAAAAAAATTTCAAAATTACATCATTTTAATCAACTCGAATTTTTCCTACAATTTTTTGAAAATCCTGCAAAAGTAAAAAAATTACCTTAAAATCATCCTGATTCTTTTTTGAAAAGTTTATTAAAAATTCTTTTAAAATTAACTAAAGAAATAAGAATTTTTTATTCATTCAAAACCTGTCAAAATGCTTGAAAAGTTGATAAATTTTGTGTTCGAAATTTTCAAACATCTGCATTCTGTCTACAATCTTTTTTAATTTTGCTCTTAATATTAATTTTTAAAAATAAAAAATCATTTTATATCTTCTCAGCAAACTTAAAAATTATTTTGTTTTCTTAAAACCTTTAAAGAACCACAAAAAGCTTCAAAATTTTATTTCGAAATCTTCAAGAATCTAAATTTAGTTTTTTATTTCTCGAAATTTTGTCCAGTTTTAAATTAAGTTTGGATCTTCTCAAAACTTGTAAATATCTTTCAAACTAACTCAAATTTTTTCTAAATTGATAATTATTCGATTGTTATTTATGCATCAGAATTCAATAATTTCACTTACATATTAAAAATTTGTTAAATAGGACAATTAAAATTGTATGGAAAGTAAAATATTGCTGAATATCACAAAAAAGTCTTTATTAATTTAAAAAATTCAAATTAAATGGTTAAAAATGAAATATTTCAGATTGAAACAATATTTGAATAGGATTCGGAATTGAATAAGAGCGTTTAATTATAAATTCATTAATTTGAAATTATTTTAGAATTAAGAATAGTTTATGAAGTTTCAATCAGAAGCTCGCAGTTTTTTAACTACTGAGGCTTTCAAATTGAAAAATTTATATTTTTAACGTTAAAATCTGTTCAGAATCGTCTTGTAAAATGAATGATTGTTCAATTTTCAATAATCACACTACAGTTCATTATGATTTATTATAATATCAAAAGTTCTTGGTAAAAGTGAAAAGTTATTTTTATTGTAGTTCCTTGTGGAAAATTATATATTACATATCCTAAAAAAATTGTCAGTAAAGTACAAGTCGAAACGTTGATGTGGACTTTCCTTTTTTTGTACTGTTCGATTATTTTTATTGATGTAATTACTTTCTATTAGGTTTTATTTAGTTTCCAGTTTTAGTCGATTGACTCATTGACAATAAACTGAATTTTACATGATTTTTATTAATATTTTTGAGTTCTCTTCCATACTACATTTGAATCTCCCGCATATCCCGATCTGTCCCGAATGGCCCCGAACCAAAACAACCCTAAAAAATGGCGGCTCCGAAGCCTTCAAGTTGGCTTCAAATTCAATTCTGCTTTTTGATGAATATTATCATAACATACAAATATTTCCTATTAGTTTCTTATTAAAATATCCCTGAAGAGGAATACGCCTAAGGGGTCATTCACAAAATAAGTGATCACAAAATAATTGATTTTATTGAGTATTTGTTTTTGAAAACAGTTTTTCAGAAAATATACTTCTTTTTAAGCCTTCTTATGCAATCTTTTTGCACAATTTGGTTATTTTTAAATATGTTTGTTTCAAAAATGTACTTTCAAATGTTTCATTCATATTGAATGTACTGGAAATTTTTCGCAATAATAAAGGAATTTATGTAAATCACACAAAACGTTCTCAAATTATATAAAATTTTCTATCAAATGTACAAAAAAATTTTCGAAAATGATGCGAGTCTATTTTTCTTAAGAAAGGGCCAATAGTGTTCATGCAGCGCGCACAATGTTCTAGTATTATGTAAAAGGAGCATTTTTGAATTAATTGAATTTTTTATTATAATTAAAAAAAGGAAATTTAACAATAGAGGATTGTTCTTCGGGAATGATTTATTCTATTTAATTACTCAACTGGGTAATTTGAAAATCTCGAAGAAAGGAATGTTACTAAATTCACACGCGTGATTAAGAATTCTTATTCAGTTGAAGGGATAAGAAGAATTTCACATTTATGTCCATGATATTTAGCAGTATTGGAATTTGTATTTGAAATTTTTCAGAAATTTTTATTTGTATTTTCGAAAAAAAACTTATCGATTAAGGTTGATTTTTCCTTGTTCTGTCCACAAAATTTCGTTATTTGACAACGCTAAATTTGAATCGAAAGGCTTGAAAGAATTCACGTACTTAATTCTTGTTTTGAGTTTATTCATTTGATCAATCTAATTAAAATTATTTGAAGTTTTATTTATTGCAAATAAAATTTGTTACATTTTTAAGTATCTGTGTGATTTTATTTTTAAAGATTTTTTAAAGACATGCCGTACACAGATTGAATATTGAACTGAAAATTGAACTGTTTGGTTGAAAATTCGTTTTTTTGGTATACAATTAATTTTTCTAACTAGAAACTTAACTATTTGGTTGAAAATTCAACTGCTTGGTTGAAAATTGAATTTGTTGTTAAAAATTTTAATGTTTTGTAAAAAGTTTGTCTTTTTGGCTTGAAAAATAAAAAATTGGTGAAAAATTCTACTTTTTGGTAGAAACTTCAACTATTTTCTAGAAAATTTGTTTCTGTTTTTAATGAAAAATTAATTTCTTTGAATGAAAATTTTACTATTTCAACCTTATCCTTTTTAGTTTTAAAAAATCAGCTGTTTCGGTTAGAATTGATCTAGTTTATTAAAAATTCATCAAATTCGAGTTTTTAAGGACATCCCATAAACAGGTTGATTATTTGATTGAAAATTGAACTGTTTGGTTAAAAATTCGGTTTTTTGGTATGCAATTAATTTTTTTGTCATTAGAAGTTCAACTATTAGGTTGAAAATTAAACTGCTTGGTTGAAAATTGAATTTTTTGTTAAAAATTCAAATGTTTGGTAAAAAGTTTGTCGTTTTGGCTTGAAAACTAAAAAATTGGTGGAAAATTCAACTATTTGGTAGAAAATTTGTTTCTGTTTTTAATGAAAAATTAATTTTTTTGAATGCAAATTTTACCTATCCATTTTAAGTTGAAAATTAATCCTTTTTAGTTTAAAATAAATCAGCTGTTTCAGTTAAAATTGATCTAATTTATTAAAAATTCATCAAATTCGAGTTTTTAAAGACATCACATACACAGGTTGAATATTCGATTGAAAATTGAACTGTTTGGTTGAAAATTGTTTTTTTTTTTGGTATGCAATTATTTTTTTTGTCATTAGAAATTTAACTTTTTGGTTGAAAATTCAACTATTTGGTTGAAAATTGAATTTTTTTGTTAAAAATTCAAATGTTTTGTAAAAAGTTCGTCTTTTTGGCTTGAAAACTAAAAAATTGATGAAAAATTCAACTATTCTGTAGAAACTTCAACTATTTTCTAGAAAACTTGTTTCTGTATTTAATGAAAAATTAATTTTTTTGAATGAAAATTTGACTATTCTATTTTAAGTTGAAAATTAATCCTTTTTAGTTTTAGAAAATCAGATGTTCCGGTTAGAATTGATCAAATTTATTAAAAATTCGTCATTCTTCTTTAGTTACCAGAAAATCTTTCCTATTTGAAAATTAAATTTTTCTTGAAACTTCGTCTTTTTTATTTGTAAATTCATCTCTTTTGGTAGAAAGTACATCTTTTTTGGTTAAAAATACAATTTTTTGGTTGCGAATTAATCTCTTTTGGTTGAAGATTTAACTACTATTTAACAACTATTTCGTCAGATCCCCCCCCCCCCAACCTAAAACCATCTTACATTGTTTTCGGATGACCCACCATTGAATTCAAAAAAATTTTTTTTTTTAAAAATTTCCTTAGAGGGGGGGGGGGGGGGCAAAAATTCACAAAGAAAGACAAAGGGGGTGTGTTGTTTAAAATGTTGGGAAAATTCGTTCCTAATTTATGCACTGCCCTTTAAGTCAAAAATACTAATTGCTCAGTCAAAATATGCATATGTGACGTGGAACAAAGCTTAAAAAAAAAAAAATTTTTTTTTTTTTTTTACGAAAAAATCGATTTTTCGGTTTTTACTGATTCTGTATTAGTACGAGGGACCCGTTTTAAAGGTTATAAGAATAGAAAACAAGAAAAATAAAAATTCAGTTTAAGAACGCGATGTTGTAACATTTTTTACTTTATTCAAACAATAAGAAGGTAATATTGTTAAGCTTGTCAATATGATAAGTCACCTCTATAATGATGTAAGTATTAAAGTCATTGCTTCATAATGAAAAATTTGAATTATTCACGCACTTAAATTATGTAACATTTATTTATTCACGATAATGATGAGGAAGATGAAAGCTGCGTTCTTTTGTAGATTAAAAGCTTTAATGCATGAATGAAACTATTTGTCGTGTAAAAAATAATTAATTCAAATTATAATTGAAAAAATATCGCTCATTTACCATACTTTAAAAAAAAGTTTTTATTCTATTAGAATAATTGCTAAAACTCTTAAAACTTGGAGTTTGTGTATTCAGTTGTTCAATTAAAAAATGTCTAATATAATGTTCTAGAAAATTTTCCCACTTTTGTCTCAGAAATGACGAAAGTATTTCTAAAAATATTCATTACACGTTTTTCAACACTTTTAGGAGATTTTTCTAATGGCAAATTCATCGATTGGCGTGAAAATGTAATTATTACATTTTTATAAAACGAATCTTTTTGCTTAAAATATCATCTTTTTGTGTTGAATGTTTAAATCCTTTGTTGAAAATTAATTTTGTTTAATTCATGATTTCAGTTGAAAAGTCATCTCTTTGGTTGAAAATGTATCTATTTTCTTCAATTTACTTTTTTTCGATTGGAAGAAATAATTTTCCTGAATAAATTGTAGGTAACTATTTCATTTCTTGTTGAAAACTTATATTTTCTATTAAAAATTGATCTTTTCTGGTTCAAAATTGATTATTGGATACGAAAAAAGATGAACTTCAAACAGAGAAATATTAAAAAATTGAATAAAAAAAATAAAATATATTTGAAAAAGTAATTTTTGTATTTAAAAAAGCCAACTGCATCCCCAGTAGATGTACAGGGAGGGTTCTGGACCAATTAGTATTAGTGCGTGTCTGTGTGAGGTAAGCCTGTGTGTGTGTGTGCCTGTGTGAGGTTGAGCGTATGAGGTGAACATACATCTGTGTTTGTGGGTGATTCAAAACCAATCTATTTAGATTATTACATTTTCACAAATAGGAAAAAGAAACAATCCAAAAAAATTTGCATGTATTTCTAAAATTGCTAATATTTAATGCATTCTTATTACCAAAATTTTAAATAAAAAGATTTCTTTCAACAAATTGAGGTAAAAATTATTTAGATACCGTGTGAGACTGATAATGCCTTCCTACTATACTGACATTGGGAAAAATTCTGTAGCATAGTGGAACATATCCATGGTAATATTAGGTGTTCTAAGCCATTATATATTTATAGTATATGCGTATGCCTACCTGATTCTCTGTGTGTGAGCCTGTGTGAGGTTCAGAGTGCGAGATGAGCATACGTGTGTGTCCGTGTGAGAGACTGTGAAATTTCTTCCTATCATACCGGCATTGAGACTATTCTGCAGCACAGTGGTTCATGTCCGTGCTAAGTTTAGATGTTCTAAGTCATATTTACAGGAGCTATTCTAAGTCCCTTTTCAATATCAAGACCGTTCCACAGCTTAAGTGGTTCGTGTCCATGCTAATTTGGAGAGTTCTAAGCCAGACTTCTGAGCCACTTTTACAAGAGGGCTGCTAAATCATTTTATAGGATGTGTGTTTTTGACTGCCTGATTCTTGTT
>CAKNYM010030437.1:0-14490 GCA_932195095.1 Andricus curvator
AGAAGAGGGAGAGATGGATCAGGGAGAATCAACAGTTTCTCGCTGACCCATCGCGCCTCTTCAGCGATCTACCTGTTTCTGTCAAAAATCCACCCAAGCCCAAGGAGGTAGAGACTTTTTGGAGAGAGGTGTACAAGATCCCGAAAACACTAGAGTTGAAAGAAGATACTGAAAATATCATCCGCTTCAAGGAGTTTTGCGACAACCTCATAAAATCTGAGGAGGAATGTCCATCAATCACTGCCGAAGAGGTGAAAAAAGCACTTAGAGGCACGAAGAACTTTTCCGCTGCTGGACCAGATTGTATCAAGAACTTTTGGTGCGAGAAGTTTACTTTTACACACCAACATTTGGCCCGCATATTCACCTCATATTTAAAATCGGAGATGCCCATTCCGCAGTGGCTGGTGTTAGGACGCACTATACTCCTGCCAAAAAAAGGCAACTTGTCCAACCCAGAGAATTACAGGCCAATAACTTGTTTGAACACGCTGTATAAGATCTTTACAGCTGTCCTGAACAACAGGATTGTTCGACGAATTGAGCCTGTATGGCGAGAGATGTACGAACAAGGTGGCTCAAAAAAAGGTGTAGCAGGCTGTCGAGAGAACCTGCTAATTGACAGGTGTGTCTGTAAAGACGCTGCAGCCCATCAGCGCGTCCTGTCAATAGCCTGGATTGACTATCGGAAAGCTTTCGATTCAACCTCTCATAGACTTATCATCTGTCTGTTGGAAAGCTTGAAGGTACATCCACACATAGTGAGATGCATAGAGAGATTGATGCCTCTTTGGAAAACTAGATTTACTATCTCATCTAGAAATTATCGTGTGACAACGAACAACGTCACCTTCCAGAAGGGCGTCTTTCAAGGTGATACCATGAGCCCTTTGCTTTTTTGCATCACACTTTTGCCTCTATCTCTCGCACTACGAAATTCTCCTGGATATCTCTGTGGTGACACTAATCAGCGCGAGCATAAGGTCACTCATGTATTTTATATGGATGACCTGAAGATCTATGGTAGACCTCTGGTAGAAGCAAACTTCAAACTGCTATAAATATTGTCAAGAACTACACAGGAGAGATTGGGATGGACTTTGGCTTGGACAAGTGTGCCAAAATTTATCTGAAGAAAGGAAAGATTACTGGCGTTCCCAAGGACCCTGAGCTTGTGGATATAAGTGTTATCAGACATCTTAATACTGGAGAGAGAGAGACCTGGGCGTGCCTCAAAACCGCATTCAGGACGTAATATCAGTGAAGGAGTCTCTCCGAAGCAGATACAAGCATCTTTTTCGACAGATTTGGTCTTCCAATCTGTCGGCGTTGAACAAGGTATCTGCGACTAACATGCTTGCCGTCCCGGTTCTACTCTACTCGTTTGGGGTAGTTCAATGGACGAAGAACGAGCTTAAGGCCCTTGCTGTCATTACACGTAAGATCATGCATATGCATAAAAGCTTGCATATTAATTCGTCAGTTCCGCGATTATATATTTCACGCCGTCAAGGCGGACGCGGACTTCTGAATCTCCAGTGTCTTCATAACCGGATTGTTCTAAGTACAGCTTACATCGTTGCGAATGGCAGAGATCCTCTCCTAAAGATGGTCAGGAACCACGAGATGATTGGCGAAGGAGCGTTCCTTTACAAAGCCGCGGAGCAAGCGGCCGAGACCCTTGGCCTCAATTTTAACATCAGAAGTGAGGAAAGTGCATTACTTCATCTAGATGCTTCACTTCTAAAAACCAAAGTGAAGAAAGCAGAGGTTGAAAATTTTCACCAAGAGCTACTCGACAAGAAAATGCACGGAAACTTTCACAGAAATGTAGAAAAACAGTCCTTGTCGAAAGAGCAAACTTTTGCTTTCCTCAAATCATCAGGGCTTAATTCAGGTACAGAGGGTTTTATTTTTGCATGCCAGGACGGTGTCATTTCCACCTTAGCATACCGTGAGCGCATTTTATGTCAAGAAGTTCCCAGTGATAGGTGCAGAGCGTGTCATGCACACGCTGAGTACCTAGAACACATACTATCAGGGTGTCCGACCCACGCGGGAACGACGTATATCTATAGACATAATGCGGCCCTAAGAGTGCTTTATTACCATCTTTGTCGCTCTTACGGTGTTGGTTGCGACCCTGCCCTGCCGAACGCTCCAAAGGAGATAGAGTCGATTGTCCGAAACGAGAAGTGCCAAATTTTCTGGAACTACGATTTTCGGACAGCAGTCTCCGTTGCGCACTCGAGGCCTGACATTGTTCTCCAAGACTTCGAGAAACGGACTACATTCGTGATCGAATTCTCGGCTCCGTCCGAATACATCACTGCAAAGGAGAAAGAAAAAGAGGAGAGGTATCAAGACCTTAAAAGAGAGCTACAATAACTGTACCCAAAATATTCGGTAGAAGTAATTGTCCTTGTGATAGGTGCTCTCGGAGGTGCGAAACTATCACTGGTTCGTAACCTTAAAGCCATACCCGCGTGCCAAAAATATGCCAAGGCACTTGCGAGATGGATGCAGAAAGCTGTCATCCTTGGGTCGCTTCGTGTCCTGAAGACACACGAGGGTTTCGCCGGCCTGTCGTTGTGATTTTGTCGTTGCCTATGACCACCCATCTTACGGTTGTGAGGCGTGGCCCTAGGTGTGATTTACCGCGTTGCTACTGGGGGCTATTGACATTTTGTTGGATGGCAGTTGCTCTTAGTAGGACCCTGCGGTGGTTGTTTAACTTTTTTTTAAATTATATATAGAGAGAGAGAGAGAGAGAGGCGCCAGCTGGGCACGGTCTAGTGATCACGCGACGCGACTTTGCACGAGGGAAATCGGTAAAAAATACAGTTTGCTCGTCAAATTGCAGGATGTAAATGCTAAAAAAAGTTGGGTAATTCTTTTTTTGACAACGAGGAGTGTCATCCAGTTTTTTGCGTGGATAAAAGCGGAGAAATCGATAAAAAATAGGTGAGCTAAAAAGTGAGGTTATGGCAGATCAGCATAGCGTCGACAACATGGCCTCCAGGAAGAGAAGCGCCCGGGAAGGGTTACAAAATTCAAATGCAGACCAACGGGATTCGAATACGAAGAGAGGCAGAGGCAGACAAAAAAAAAAAGGTGGGCTTAGTTAGAGCTGGCTAACTATTTCAAATGGATTCATTTCAAATAGGTATTTCAAATGCAAAATGCCATTTTCTATTTTGTATTTTATATAGGAGAAAGAAAACCATTTTACATTTTCAATCTTAAATAGATTTTCAACCTATTTTCCATTTGAAATTTCATTTTCCATTTTGATTGTTTCTGCTCTTGACAAATTAGATAATATATAAAAGAACATACAATCAGAAAAAAAAGTACATTAAGGGTGGCGTCCCATGTCAGCGTCAAACTTGGCGCAAAAAGCAAAACGTCAGATCACTAGATATTTCAGCCAATGATATTCTCCTAGTAATTCACTGAAATACTTTCAGTGGCTGACATGTCTAGTGATTTGACGCTTTTTGAGTAGAATTTTTTTTCATGGTTATGACAACCCGGCCTTATCTAGGTATTAATTATTAAGGCACATATCTATGCATGTTATGGTTCTCGTACCCATGTCATGGTTGTCTTGATCATTTTAATCTTTCTTGAAAATCATGGATTTATCTGATAGTGAAATGCAGGTCCAATATGAAATAGAAGAAAATCAATCTTCAAGAAGCTCTCCAGTGCTAGTTGAAGAAGTTGAAAACAGCGATGTTTCGTCTTCGTTAATCTTGGATGGAAAGTTTTTCCATGTAACAAAACGTGATGAAAAAGGAAATATACGCCTTTGACTTTGACAACAGCGCCATCTGACACGCGAACTATTAGGTATCTCGATGTTATTTGGGCAATGTTTATGAAAAAACCAGTGAATATCAATTCATTTTAATCAAAAATGTTAATCTTTTGTTTAAAATTAATTGTTTACTATCAGATTTTTCGTTAATATTGAATTGAAATTCAAATTTCTTCCCAATAGTTCCAAATTGGTGGAGCTGTCGTAGGTAACCAACAGGCGTATTAGTGCCTAAAGGTGAGAAAAATAACCGTTTACTTATTATAATCTGTAAATCTATAATTTACTCCGAACCTAAAAATTCAATATTTTCATTCTATTGAATAAAAATGAAATTTAAATATTTTTTTGCACCGTAGTAATGGAATTTTCAGTTCAGGATCCTAGTCCAACCCACGTTACATTTTAATTTTAGACAAAAAATCACTGTGTCGACGATTATGGAGAGTACAAATCTCCAAGTTGGTACACCCTAAGAAAAATCGTAAACTTGTTACGATTACAGAACCTAGTGGCAAAAACGACATGAAGAAACTAAAGATGGTTCCGTTAAAGGTACCTATTACTGCTACAAGAATCAATGATCAAACAGAGGCTTGATTGGGGATTTTATCGTGCAAACTATGAGTCCCCAAGTTCTTGTTGAACACGAAGCATTTAAAAGTTTGATTAAAGGTAATTGGTAATGATATACAGTAATACAGTACAGTAAACAGATATTATTATTATTATATTGAAACCCCGACTAAGCAAGTAAACATATGATATAATATATTTTATATATTTAATTTTTAGGAATACAAAGAATAAAGGCTTCTATTACAGTCATGACTAGAAAAACACTGGGTAAACGGATCGATGAGAATTATTTATAGCTTACACAAGTCATGATAGAAAAAATTCAATCCATTTCTCATATTCTTGAAAGCTGTGAAAGTGGCTTTGATTCAGATTTACCAGATCACCAGCGTTGTGGTAGTCGCACTTTAAACCTGACAGCTACTACAGACTCTAAAAAATGCTTAGGAAACCAAAATCCTTAATATACAAGATTGCACCATTCGTGGCAAACAGCCACGTTCATTGGTGAACTGATTCCTCAACTCCATAGGACAAAAAAAAATGTTACAATCTCTTTCATTAAAGCATCTAAAATTGTGTGGGCCCTTACAGCAAACTCTTATTCAGAGCTTAGAGAAAAGGTTCTCTCAGTACTATGCTCTGCTTCCAGAAGCAAATGATGCCATTTTAGCTACAATAACCGATCCTCATTACAAACTTAAATGGGCTCCAAAATCAAAAAGAGCGACTCTAAATCTACTGCTTTTTCAGGAAATGCACAGCGTTTATAAAGAAAGTAAAGGATCGTCCATCTCTGTAATTGCTAAGGAGCCCAAGGAAGACTTTCACATCGATCAATATTATATGTTCGATGAATCGATGTCGACGACATCAGAGAGTGCTTCCGATACTCCCAATGCAAGTACATGCAAAAACAATCTACAGTTGCAAGCATTACAGTATCTGCAGGAGGAAGTGGTAAGCTTCAGCTGCCTTAATCGCTACGCAGTCATTAAAGAACTTTTTTACAAGTTCAATACGACGCTTCCATCATCTGCTCCTGTCGAAAGACTTTTTAGTTATGCAGGCATGATTTTGCGCCCAAAAAGAAGGTCGATGGGAGACGCAATTTTCGAGAAGCAATTGCTCCTTAAAGCAAATAGTCATATTTGCAAAATAAATAATTAAAATCTTGTCTACAGGTGGTAAATGGCTTCGGAGATCGTTTTATAATGTTTTAAGCATGTTCTTAATAAAATATTAAAAATCCATTTTGCATTTTTTACTGACCTATTTCAAATATAAATTTTGTATTTTCCATTTTAAATGGAAAACAGAAAACCATCTTCTATTTTACATTTTAAGTGAATTTTATGAACCTATTTTGCATTTTATATTTTAAATACATTTTGAGAACCATTTTACCCAGCTCTGGACTTAGCAGACGTTAAAAGTGAGGAAAAATTAAAATTCTTCTTGGCCGGGAAAGAGTGCTGTCCAGTAATTGACGGAAGTCTAAAGTCAGAAGTGTTTAAGAAAAGCAAGAAAATAGTGCGATCACCAGTGGGTAGGAGAAGTGATAGTTCATTAGAAGATAATGCATTAGGGTCACCAAATAAAGTTATTCCAACAGAAGAAGGGGACAAAAGAAATACTTGGATGGGGAATCCAGTGCAAAATCAAGTAGAACATAAAAAGCAGCAGGCCGATTTTGAGACAAAAAAAAGTTACGGGCAAACAGATGGTGAGGAAGAACACTCGAAGTATAGTTTAACGGAGAAAGAAACTGGGACCCACAGCAAGCTCCAAAACGCCGTAAGCAAAGGAATTAATAGCAAGGTAGGAAAGAGCAGTGTAAGATAGATACCCTCATCGATAAAATTTTTTTAAAAATCCTAGATGAATTGTGAGAAGACAAGATTAGTATAGAACTACGAGAGAAACGGAGTGTCGAGAGGAGAATATGATACTGAAAGATAGGATAATAGAATTGGAAACCCGTCTAGGGGAAGTGGAAAGAAGTAGAGGACAGTAGTAACATGGCAGGTTTTTGGAAAGCAATAAGAAGCTTTCGAACACGAAAGAATAGGTAGAAAGTGATATGCATTTTCAATATATAAAAAGGGAGAGCTGAGAATTCCGAATCTTAAGAACTATTGATTGTGATTCTCACAAATAATTGTTTTTACCAATCTGAATTCCCAACTCTCACCTCGACGAGCCTTGCTTTGTCCCAGTCATATTACTCTAAGGCCATCATCTAATTTTCCTGCTCCAGGCTTGCCTTACAGTACAATAGATTCCAACATTTAGACTTTTCTCGTAAGATGCTGATAAACTGATCACATATCAGTATCTCAGAAAAAAGGTTTTATAATTACATTAAGTAAGGCAGGTTTGGATATGGCAAGTTAGATGGAACATTTAGCAATTTTTGAATTAATTAAAAACCAAAAAGCTATAGGCATAGGACTTACGATTTTATGATTGGCTCGCGCGCCCCACGCAACAGGTACGACGCACCAATCACCAACGTGGAATTTTCTGATTGGGCCGCTCGTCCCAAATAACGAATTCAAGAATTAATAACTAATATTGAGAATTGAATTAACATTAATAATCGGATGGGACGGAATTACTGGAAAAGAAAGGCGTATAGAGAGTTCTGGGGAATTCCATCTCCCCGCCTTCTACTGGAGGCCGTAGAAGGTCTCAGCAACGACTGTCAACAGGAGTTGACAGTCTCCAGTCCAGCTTGCCGAACGGAGTTGGCAAGCGACATCCACGGCGGTGAACAGGAGGTCATCCCCGAGAATCCACAAGGATCTGCCACCTGTCAGCCAGAGCCGACAGCCCTCAATTGTCACCAGGTGACAACCGCCGGCTGTCAGACACCTGCAAAAAGGAACCGACACTCCCTCCGGCCGCTGTGCACCTCTTCCACCACGAGGTGAGAGGTTATCCCAAGTATTGGGATTACGGCGGAGACTACGGACCATCCATGGACGAGCTCGGAGGACCCTAATACCCTTCAATCCTGCTCATGACAGGACTCTGGTGGTGACCCTGGATCCCCGGTGTGCCATCCTCTACGAACCCGTGGGGCCAATTCCGGACGGTACGAGTCCAGCCACCCGCAAAGAGATCAAGGACCTCGACATCGTGAGAGAGAACGATCGGGAGAGGAAGTACCGTCAACAACGAGATTACTATCAGAACACCGTACAACTGGCTGCCTGCGGAACGGAGGTACCCGAGACCGAGGACGGTTGTCCGAACGAGGCATTTTATGATCAACCCGAAGTTCCTCCTACGGACACCTCCCACCCCGCAGACTTACCAGAACTCGATCGCCGGTACGTCCCGAGGAATTTCGATATCCGAGGGTTTCTGCACCACCTAGGCATCTCCTGGATGAAGGAATAGATGGAGGCCAAAAATAGTTGGCAACTATTCCTGCTAAGTAAGGGTAAGAGGACTTTCCTTCCACCACCCAGCAGCCAACAAAATTTGCCAAGAAGAATGAAAAATTTGGACGAATTCCTACTAGAAACCCAGGGATATATCTCCCTGGAATCTGAACGAGGATCGAGAATCCACGGTCCAAGGAGGAGGCCACAGAATTAAACGACAGCCTAGAAACAAAACACCGGCCCCTTTCGGGGCCACCAAATAGTAAAACGTGGAAGCTTCTGAGTCTACTGACATCTCGGAACGTATCAAAAGGCAGGTAGATAGGGAAAGAAAGTTGGAAAAAGCATTTTGAGAATCTTTTAAGACCATGTCATGAGTGGGTCACGTGACCAGATTCCTACCTTACCGGCACTTTTTTTATTTGTCAACTTACTTTCACACGAATAGCCACATCGAGTTAAAAATTTGGGATAATAAATAAGAAGCACTAAGAAACGCGGCTCTGGTCCTAAATTTTCATTAGTATAAAAAAAAAATTTCTAACCAAATTTTTTTTTGCTTTTTTCATAATTATAAAATTTAGGACCAGAGCCGCGTTTCTTAGTGCTTCTTATTTATTATCCGAAATTTTCAACTCGATGTGGCGCTTTGTGTGAAAATAAGTTGACAAATAAAAAAAGTGCCCGTTAGGTAGGAATCCGGTCACGTGACCCACTCGTCGCATGGCCTTAAGGGGGCAAAGGAGGATTTAGAATTTAACCCTAAGGAGAAGACGAATGAAAAAGTAGGAAACAAAAAGGAAAAAGTAATAGAAGTAGAACCGAGAATCAAAGTGGTAAGGAATTCTAGTAGAATAGAGGAAGTGAATCCTCTAAATAAGGAAATTTCATTTGAAGAGCTTGTAAATAGTGTAAAGAAAATGAAAAAGGGAAAAGCTCCAGGGGAGGATGGCATGACAAGAGAATTTATAAGAGGGGTACCAAGGATTTGGGCAGAGGAATGTCACCAAGTATTGAATGGTTTTTGGAAAACGGGGCAAATGGCAAAAGGATGGGAAAATGGAAACATAGCTTCAATATTTAAAGGAGGGGAGGCATGTGATACGGAAAACTACAGGGGGGTATCGCTACTAGACACAGGTTATAAAATTTTTGCCTCAATAATAGACGAACGTATCAGGGGGTGGTTAGAAAAAGAAGGCCTCTATAAAAAAAGCCAAGAGGGGTTTAGAAAGAAAGGATCAACAAGAGACCATATCTTTGTTTTAAATTGTTTGATTAATAACAAGATTAAAAGGAAAAGTGGTCAATTATATGTAGCTTTTATAGACTTTAAAGATAGGCAAATTTTATTTGAAAAACTGTATAATATAGGGATCAAAGGAAGAATGCTGGAAATAATACATGCAATTTACGAGGAGACTCAGAATCAGGTGATAACCGAAGAGGGATTGACAACCAGCTTCAGAACAGGCAGGGGTGTCCCCTGAGTCCTACTCTGTTTAATATTTTTATTGACGACATTGATGAGATTTGGGAAAGGAGAAACACGGGAGGGTCAGTGATAGGGAAAACAAAAATTCATACCCTAAAATTCGCAGATGATCTTGCAGTGATAACAGACTTCCCAGAGGACTTAAGGGAAATTCTGCAACTTTTGGAAGGGTATGTAAACAGGAGCAATTTAGAGATATATGCAGGGAAATAAAAAATTATGGTCTTCAGAAATAGAGGAAGGAAAGGGAAAGAATATAATTGGAGCATTGCTGGGAAGAAAATTGAGGTAGTGGATAGCTACAAGTATCTAGGCTTCTGGTTCTCGTCAGTGGGGAAATAAAGCAACCATATCAAAATCATGGTGGGAAAAATAAAGAAAGCGACCAATGCTGCTTGGGGAGTGATGGCCAGAGCAAAAATAGGCGGTTTAAATAGGAGACTTTATCTAATGGATATACTTGCGAAATCAGGCGGGCTGTATGGGGTCGAGATTTGGGGATGGGAGAATAGAGAGGAAATGGAGAAAGTTCAAGCTAGGTTTGCTAAAATGGTACTGGGAATTGACAAGAATACACCGGGATATATTTGGAGAACAGAAGCAAATAGAAGCGATTTGATCATAGAAGTCAAAATTAGAGTTGGGAGGTATGTCGCTGAAGTCCTCAGGATGCAAGAGCACAGACTTCCACGGATTTTCCTCGAGGAAGAGCTAAGGTCGATAAAAAATAACAACCCTTCTATGTGGGGTAAAAGGTTAAAAATGGTTTTCGCAGAATTGGGAGAAACAGAACTTTTAGATTGGGTAGGAGAAAGCGGGAGGGAAGATGAGTTTATTAAAAAACTATAAACTGGGATTGAAACGATGAGAGATGAGGAAATACGGAAGGATGGGGCTCGAATCGAAGATTCTTCTTATTGTACTCTGTATAAGAGGTGGAAAAGTCTAGAGGGAGGAGAAGGTTACTGGAATATAAGGGAATTGAATTTAAAGGATAAAATTCAATGGACAAGGTTGCGTTGTGGGAACGTGGGAAAAGCAGGAAATAAAGAGTATATAAACGTAGACTGTAGATTTTGAGGGGCACAGGACGAAGATATGGAACACATATGAATATGTAATAAAGCGAGGGAACATATTGATAATTAGTGGGTGAGAGAGGTAGATAGATGGTTGGAAGGAATAGAGGGGACCTTCTGAGGGATGACCGCGATTTCAGGACAAGGAGGAACATTACCATGCAAGTTCCTCCTAATCCCCAAGATCTGGCTGAAATGGATGCCTCCCTTCGTGGAGATATCTCGCAAGAGTCCGACCTCTGGACCATCAATTGCTCCATTTATGGTGCTGCGAAAGCTTTGGCTGATTCAAATCAAAGGCTAAAACCGACGATGGATCAAAATACCAAAAGACGCTTGCATCAACTGAACAAGAAGATTGGATGGGCAAGACAGAATGCGTCCCGTGTTCAATGAGTGATTTACTCCATAACATCTGGTAGACCGTTCACGTATAGGGTTCGAAAGTTCGCCCAAGAACTAAGGATCTTGAATTACATACCGAACAAGTCAAAGCTGCTGACAATCAAGCAGCATATTGTTGACAAAATACGGCTGTTATCTGACGCAAGGAGGAGAATACAGAAGAGGGAGAGATGGATCAGGGAGAATCAACAGTTTCTCGCTGACGCATCGCGCCTCTTCAGCGATCTCCCTGTTTCTGTAAAAAATCCACCCAAGCCCAAGGAGGTACAGACTTTTTGGAGAGAGGTATACAAGATCCCGAAAACACTAAGAGTTGGAAGAAGATACTGACAATATCATCCGATTCAAGGAGTTTTGCGACAACCTCATAAAATCTGAGGAGGAATGTCCATCAATCACTGCCGAAGAGGTGAAAAAAGCACTTGAGGTACGAAGAACTTTTCCGCTGCTGGACCAGATTGTATCAAGAACTTATGGTGGAAGAAGTTTACTTTTACACACAAACATTTGGCCTGTGTGGCGAGATATGTACGAACAACTTGGCTCGAAAAAAAATGTAGCAGGCTGTCGCAAAACCTGCTAATTGACAGGCGTGTCTGTAAAGACGCTGCAGCCCATCAGCGCGTCCTGCCAATGGCCTGGATTGACTCTCGGAAAGCTTTCGATTCAAAATCTCATAGACTTATCATCTGTCTTTTGGAAAGCTTGAAGGTATATTCACAAACATCAGGCAACAATCACAACGACAGGCCGGCGAAACCCTCGTGTGTCTTGAGGACACGAAGCGACCCACGGATGACAGCTTTCTGCATCCATCTCGCAAGTGCCTTGGCATATTTTTGACACGCGGGTATGGCTTTAAGGTTACGAACCAGTGACATTTTCGCACCTCCGAGAGCACCTATCACAAGGACAATTACTTGCACCGAATATTTTGGGTACAGTCGTTGCAGCTCTCTTTTAATGTCTTGATACCTCTCCTCTTTTTCTTTTTCCTTTGTAGTGATGTTGTATTCGGACGAAGCCGAGAATTCGATCACGAATATAGTTCGTTTCTCGAAGTCTTGGAGAACAATGTCAGGCCTCGAGTGCGCAACGGAGACTGCTGCCCGAAAATCGTAGTTCCAGGAAATTTGGCACTTCTCCTTTCGGAGAATTGACTCTTATCTCCCTTCGAGCGTTCGGCAGGGCAGGGTCGCGACCGACACCGTAAGAGCGACGAAGATGGTAATAAAGCACTCTTATGGCTGCATTATGTCTATAGATATACGCAGTTCCTGCGTGGGTCGGACACCCTGACAGTATGTGTTCTAGGTACTCAGCGTGTGCATGACACGCTCTGCACCTATCACTGGGAACTTCTTGACATAAAATGCGCTCACGGTATGCTAAGGTGGAAATGACACCGTCCTGGTATGCGAAAATAAACCCCTCTGTACATGAATTAAGCCCTGATGATTTGAGGAAAGCAAAAGTTTGCTCCTTCGACAAGGACTGTTTTTCTACATTTCTGTGAAAGTTTCCGTGCATTTTCTTGTCGAGTAGCGGTTGGTGAAATTTTCCAACCTCTGCTTTCTTTACTTTGGCTTTTCGAAGTGAAGCATCTAGATGGAGTAATGCACTGTCCTCAATTCTGATGTTAAAATTCGGACCAAGGGTCTCGGCCGCTTGCTCCGCGGCTTTGTAAAGGAACGCTTCTTTGCCAATCATCTCGCGGTTCCTCACCATCTTTAGGAGAGGATCTCTGCCATTCGCAACGATGTAAGCTGTACTTAGAACAATTCGGTTATGAAGACACTGGAGATTCATTAAGATGTCTAATAACACTTATATCCAGAAGCTCAGGGTCCTTGGGAACGCCAGCAATCTTTCCTTTCTTCAGATTAATTTTGGTACACTTGTCCAAACCAAAGTCCATCCCAATCTCTCCTGTGTAGTTCTTGGCGATATTTATAGCAGTTTGAAGTTTGCTTTTACAAGAGGCATAGATCTTCAGGTCATCCATATAGAATACATGTGTGAACTTATGTTCGCGCTGATTAGTGTCGCCACAGAGGTATCCAGGAGAATTTCGTAGTGCGAGAGATAGAGGCAGAAGTGTGATGCAAAAAAGCAAAGGGCTCATGGTATCACCTTGAAAGACAACCCTCTGGAAGGTAACGTTGTTCTTTGTGACACGATAATTTCTAGATGAGGTTGAGTCAAAAGCTTTCCGGTAGTCAATCCAGGCCATTGGCAGGACGCGCTGATGGGCTACAGCGTATTTAGACACACCTGTAAATTAGCAGGTTCTCTCGACAGCCTGCTACACCTTTTTTCGAGCCACGTTGTTCGTACATTTCTCGCCATACATGCTCAATTCGTCGAACTATCATGTTGTAAAGATGTAGCTGTAAAGATCTTATACAGTGTGTTCAAACAAGTTATTAGCCTATAATTCTCTGGGTTGGATAAGTTGCCTTTTTTCGGCAGGAGTATAGTGCGTCCTAACACCAGCCACTGCGGAATAGGCGTCTCCGACTTTAAATATGAGGTGAATATGCGGGCCAAATGTTGGTGTGTAGAAGTAAACTTCTTACACTAGAAGTTCTTGATACAATCTGGTCCAGCAGCGGAAAAGTTCTTCGTGCCTCTAAGTGCTTTTTTCACCTCTTCGGCAGTGATTGGTGGACATTCCTCCTCAGATTTTATAAGGTTGTCGCAAAACTCCTTGAGGCGGATGTTCTTGTCAGTATCTTCTTTCAACTCTAGTGTTTTCGGGATCTTGTACTCCTCTCTCCAAAAAGTCTCCACCTCCTTGGACTTGGGTGGATTTTTTACAGAAACAGGGAGATCGCTGAAGAGGCGCGATGGGTCAGCGAGAAACTGTTGATTCTCCCTGATCCATCTCTCCTTCTTCTGTATTCTCCTCCTTGCGTCAGATAACAGCCGTATGTTGTCAACAATATGCTACTTCATTGTCAGCAGCTTTGACTTGTTTAGTGTGTGATTCAAGATCCTTAGTACTTGGGCGAACTTTCGAACCCTTTTCATGAACGGTCTACCAGATGTTATGTAGTCAATCACACATTGAACACGGGACGCATTCTGTCTTGCACATCCAATCTTCTTGTTCAGTTGATGCAAGCGTCTTTTGGTCTTTTGATCCATCGTCGGTTTTAGCCTTCGATTTGAATCAGCCAAAGCTCTCACAGCACCATAAACTGAGCAATTGATGGTCCAGAGGTCGGACTCTTGCGAGATATCTCTACGAAGGGAGGCATCCATTTCAGCCAGATCTTGGGGCTTAGGAGGGACTTGCATGTTACTGTTCCTCCTTGTACTGAAATTGCGATCATCTCTCAGAAGGTGCTTCCTTTCTGCGGTTGGTCTTAATGTCGCTTGCTCATCTTCGTCTGCAGCTTGATCAAGCAGCGGTTGGGGAAGCGCTCCGCGTACATATCCATTTTTCCGGAGGTTGTCGGCTTGATTTCGCAAAGACTGATGCGAAACGTGCTGTAGCTCTGTGTGTTTCTGGCACCACACAGTGTGCATACGCGCCATAAAGCAACCGCGAACAGGGATAATGCTGGCATCGTAGCAGTCTAGCACGTCATCCCTGAGTTGATCCATCCACTCAATGTGGGTGTTTCGCCGGTTCGTCGTCGTGTTTCCATCTAAATTATTTTATATATATATATATATATATATATATATATATATATATATATATAT
>CAKNYM010030437.1:14500-38671 GCA_932195095.1 Andricus curvator
TATATATATATATATATATATATATATATATATATATATATATATATCTTTTTACTTCATGTGTAAACTTGATGAATGTGCACTTTTTTATTTAATTTTTTTACATCCTTCCTGTGGTTCATACAGTGAAAAAATAAGAATATCGTGTAATAAACGTAACACAAGTACTGAACAAAATTTAATTATTTGTGTACTCTTGCTACGATATTTGTGGAGTGGCGGTGCCTATGAACACAGACAGCGTGGTTCCGGACCGAAACGATAACGATAATATATAGAGTCTTTAAATTTCCTATTGAAATCAGCCGTTTAAATATTAAAATGAAAAGTTTACTGTTGAAGGTACGCGGGACTGCCTGAAGAGTCATGCAATCCACAACACGTTATTCGATCCGGTGCATCATTTAATGTAAATGTTGCTAAACATTTTTCAGATGGTACTTGAAGCGTATAAGATATTTCTAAAGTTTCAAGGAATAGCATTTAGTTTAAAAAAATCTCAAAACATTCGTCCGATTGCTAGTGTAATATTTTAGTGAAAGATTTGTTCTTGACAAAAGAATTTATGTATTTACATTTTAAGATATCCAATAGTCGTTTGTTCTGAAAGTACGTCATTCTTTACTTCAGATACCTATACTTATAAAGTCTTAAATATTTAGTAAACATTTATCTGTGACTGAGATTCAGTAGCAAAATCGTATAAAATTTATTGCTATCTAAATATAATTAACTGGAGAATGGATAAGATGAATATTTTCACCGTGGTATTATGGAAATTTGTTTGTCGTGGATAAATAATCTCAAAAAGTTAAGAAAAAAAAAAGAATGACACTGAGCGACGGTACGCTGTCCAGTGAAGAAATGTATACTGTGGAGATAATTTTATTATAATATAGAATAGAAAACTTACCGTCCAAACATGCTAGCAATTGAGAGACAATGCGACGTTCCATTTCTTTTTGAGCTGTAGCTCTGTGTGGCGCAAGTGCGTCTATTTCGTCAAGAAAAAGAACACAAGGTGATAATGCTACAGCTTGATCAAATAATTCTCGAATTCTTGCTTCACTTTCACCAGAAACTCCTGCCACAAGTTCTGGGCCGGCGATTTTCAATAAAGGCATATTTAATTCCTGATTACGAAATACATGTTCTTTTAAGAATATTATATTGAAATGTTGTGTAAGTAATTTTGCATTTGCCCTATTCTATTTTAAATTGAAGTTTTATTGGAGTGTGTTGTTTTACATAAACAAATTAAGTATTTTACGTTTGAAAGCAAGAACAGTATTATTAGTGAAGTCTGGGTGACTGGTATTTTACATGCGTACACAGTCAACGTTAGTAGGCCTTGCCTTATAATAGTGGTGTTTTGCCATTACACTTAATAATAATTCAATATATTGTAATAATAAATACAGTAAGACTGTTTATCAAAAAAGTTTACGCGACTGCTTAATTTGAAATGGAATCGGTTCTTTAAATTGGTATTATGAGACGTTCCGCAAGTTAGGGGGCCCACTTTTTGGATCTCAGCTTAGGAGATATTCGCGTTTTTTTTAACAAGAATCAAAAATATCAATTTTGTATTTTCGATTGTGAATTATAATATAATTTTCAGAACGCATTCATAAAAATGGCGTGTTTTCATGCCTCCATAGACAAACGCAAAAGTACGCTTTTTGAGCGGCATCTGGCGGTGCGTTGGATGAGTTATAAAATAGGGTTCAGTAAGCACGGCGTGACGCAGAGTTAAAAAAAGAGCCTTGTTTGAGCGTGCTCTGTGTATTTTCTTAACGCTAGAGAGAGACCGTGGATGACAAAGATAGAAAGAGAATTCATAGCGGATTGGTGAGTCGATGTTTCTAACGAAGAGTATAACGTGTTCCTATCGCCTCGCACATTATACTTTGTTGTCTCATTCACGCTCGTTAGAACAAAAATGCAGTAGAGCTCATTACCTTCACCGACACAAAACGTGATTTTGCATTTTTCCATGGAGACAATGAAATCACGCCATTTATGATTTTGTTCTGAAAAGTATCGTTCGTGATTCCTGTGGACTGACGGCTTTTCTTTTTGAAACTCGTTACAAAAACATTGTGCTCGTTTCAAAAAGGCCGTCTGTCCACACTAGTCACGAAATGTACTATTATGCTCTATCTCTGACGGTCTCACAGTGAGAAAGGAGCTCAAAAAGCGGTCTTAAAGTCCATTTTTGATTACAAGAAATTGAAGTATTTTATTTCAAAGTAGACACTTGAAAGTAGTTGAGCACAAGGTTTTATAATGAAATATAAAATATTGACTGAAGAATCAGGATTCAATTCTGAAAGTGACATGCAATTTTCTTACATTAGACTTTGTTAAATATCTTCTATTGCGAAAAATATTTTAAGGTATAATGGAAAGTATATTTTATACATAAATAAGCATAGTTTAGAAGCAGAAATGAGAAAAATAAGCTTTGAAAGTTATTATTTTGGTATGAAAAACTAGATTTTTGAAATCGATATGCTGAATATATCAAACTTTACTTGCCGCCGAATAAACGCACTAAGACGTACCATGCCTAAATTGACAGTTTGAGGTGGTATTATGTTGAGCACATCATAAGCTACAATACATATATGCGATTTTCTTGCGAATATTCATAACTGCTAAATTCAGATCGGTATAAGCCTTAGCGCTCGGACTCGCTCGCGTACATCTATGCATTTGATGCGCCACACAGTAGGGCCAAATACCAAAAAGCTGGCCAAAATTCAAAAAATAAAGTTTCGATTTCGAGAATTTCAAGTGGTGCTTTGGACGCAGTGATAGTCCGATAGTCTAATTTCAGAATAAAGGGGGTTGTATATTTAACTGCGGTTCAATGGAAACTACAAAAAAATTCATCCCTGCATTTGTTGCATGTTTTTGGAATAAAAAACCCATTTTCCTCAATTTTTAACATTAAAAATCAAATATACAGAAAATTTTTTCAACCAAAGATGCAGGGTCATGAAATATAGGACTTACTTGGGCCCGCTCAGGCAGAAGTTTCAATTGTCAAAAACTTGAATGCTATTTTGGACCACCAGAAAGAGGCTCAGAAAAAAAACATGCTAGAAAATCTTTTCATTTTAGAGCATAGAACGAAAATCGAATATAAAAAAAGGACTTAATAAAAGACCAAATTTACTTCGGCCTTACTGAGTACACAGAGGGCCCCAAAAACATTACCTAAACATATATGGAATCAAAACTCTGGAATCAAACCGAAACGCGTCCTCGGGTTGCGGATAGATGGTCCCTGTATCAAGGGTTTCTGCTCAATATGGTTACAATAATTAATAAGCAGTCGCAGACAATTGTCCAGGGGTGGTACCGAAGGAATTAACCCCCAAGCGGAGGCGTAAAAACCGTGCCGAAAGCTGAATGGCACCTTGGTGACGTGTCTGGAACGGTGATTCTGGGATACCAGGCGACCTCTCAGAGTATGCAGCCTTATCCTTGCATGCGGAGCTCTACAAGGATGGGCGAAACCTTTCCCTAGCTACTCGTGGGAACAACAATGATAACACCAAACATAGTTGTAGTAAGTGCGGTTCAAAACAATCGAAAGCGCACGGCTCCGATAATAGGTCGGACAATAATGCCGACTACCATAGAGTTGGGGGAGCTAATCAAGACGGAGTCCATGCGATGGACCGGACAAATCTCAATACTTTTGGGTGGATCGATCGACTCGAACGACGACCTGCTAGAGTGCTACAATAAAGTATGGCCCCTGAACGAGAAGGTTACATTGCACGTCTGCAGGCTCTGTGGTGCGAGAAACACCCAGAGCTCTCGCACTTTTCGCCAGAACAAGCCGGAAGCAGAGAAAGAGAGGCGACGCTGAGACCAAAAGCAGGCAGGCATCCAATAGAGGAAGAACGATACTTCAGGACACGAAGTAACATCATCATCCAGGTTTCTTTAAAGCCCAAAGATCTGGCTAAACTGGATAGCGAGATTCGTGGGCATTTTTCCGAAGAATCCGACCTCTGGACTGTCAATTGTGTTGTATATAATGCAGCGAGAGCTTTGACGAATGCAAACCGTAAAACAAAACCAACGGCTGATCATAAGACCAACAGACGAATGCATCAACTCACTATAAAGATAGGCCAGGCAAGACAGTACGCATCCCGCATTCAGTGTGTGATTGACTACATAACATCTGGCAGGAATTTCACCGCCAAGGCTCAACAGTTCGCGCGTGAACTGCGGATCCGTTATCACACACTTAACAAGTCAAAGCTGCTGACAATCAGGCAGCATATTGTTGACAGAATACGGGTACTATCTGAAGCTAGGAGAAGTCTAGAGCAGAGGGAGAGGTGGGTCAGAGAAAAACAACAGTTTTTCTCTGACCCATAACGACTCTTCCAAGACCCTCCAGTTACTTTTGAACATCCGCCCAAACCAGAGGAGGTCTACGAAGTCCAACATCCACTTAAAGAAGGTTCAAAGAACATAAATAGCTTCAAGGAACTGTGCAATGCCCTCACAACACCTGAGGAAGAAGTTTCCTTCAACCCACCAGCATCTGCCCCGCATTTTCACCACATATCTAAAGTCGGAAGAGCCTATCCCGGAGTGGTTGGTGGAAGGGCTCACAGTACTCCTTCCAAAGATGGGCAACTTAGCTGGCCCGAAGAATTACAGGCCAATCACTTGCCTAAACACACGGTATAAGATCTTCACACCTATCCTAAATAATAGTATTGTTCGGACAATCGGACCTGTGTGGCGAGGAATGTACGAACTATCAGCGCTTCTATCGATGGTCTGGATTGATGACCGGAGAGCTTTCGATTCAACCTGCCTTAGACTTGTCATCGGTCTGTTGGAAAGCTGAAAGTTTCATCCGCACATCGTAAGGTGCATAGAGAGATTGATGCCGCTTTGGAAAATCAGATTTACTATCTCATCTGGAAAACATCGTGTGACAACTAACACCGAAACGTTTCAGTGAGGCCACTTGCTCCGCGGCTTTGTAAAGGAACGCTCCTTCGCCAATCATCTCGTGTTTTGTGGCCATTTTTAGGAGAGAATGTCTGCCATTTGCAACGATTTAAGCTGTAATTAGAACAATTCGGTTATAAAGACACTGGAGATTCAGAAGTCCGCGTCCGCCTGACTGCATGAAATGGATAATCGCGGAATTGACGAATAGATATGCAAGCTTTTATGCATATATGCATGATCTTACGTGTGGTGATATCGAGGGCCTTAAGCTCTTTCTTCGTCCATTCAACCACCCCAAACGAGTAGAGTAGAACCGGGACGGCAAGCATGTTAGTCGCAGATACCTTGTTCAACGCCGACAGATTGCAAGACCAAATCTGTCGAAGAAGACGCTTGTATCTGCTTCGGAGAGACTCCTTCACTGATGTTACGTCCTGAATGCGGCTTTGAGGCAAGCCCAGTATGTATAAGTCACTCCAGTGTCAAGGTGTGTAATAACACTTATATCCACAAGCTCAGGGACCCCAGGAACGCCAGTAATCCGTCCTCACTTCAGATTAATCTTGGCATACTTGTCCAATCGAAAGTCCATAACAATCTCTATTGTGTACCCCTCTACGACATTTAAAGCCCCCCTGAAGCTGCTTTGAACTAGAAGTATACATCTTCAGATCATCCATATAAAATACATGAGTGACCTTATGATCACGATGATTACTGTCACCACAGAGGTACCCAGGAGAATAGCGTAGTGCGAGAGATAGTGGTAGAAGCGTGATGCAACAGAGCAGAGGGCTCATGGTACCGCCCTGAAAGACGCCACTCTGGACGGTGACGCTGTTCGTTGTCATACGAGAATTTCCAGATGAGATAGTAAATCTAGTTTTCCAAAGGGGTATCCATCTCTCTATGCATCTCACTATGTGTGCATGAACCTTCAAGCTTTCAAACAGACAGATGATAAGTGTGTGTCAATTGGCAGGTTCTTTCGGCACCCTGCTACACCTTTTTTCTAGCCACGTTGTTCGTACATCTCTCTCCGCACAGGCTCAATTCTTCGAACAATCCTGTCGTTTAGGATAGCAGTAAAGATCTTATACAGCGTGTTCAAACAAGTTATTGGCCTGTAATTCTCTGGGTTGTACAAGTCGCCTTTCATCGGCAGGAGTATAGTGCGTCGTAACACCAGCTTTTTTCACCTCTTCGGTAGAGATTGATGGACCTTGTATACCTCTCTCCAAAAAGAGGCTGAAGAGGCGTGATGGGTCAGCAAGAAACTGTTGATTCTTCCTAAACCATCACTCTCTCTTGTGTATCATCCGCCTTGCGCTAGATAAAACCCGTATTTTGTCAAGAACGCGCTGCTTGATTGTCAGCAGCTTTGATTGTTCAGTGTGTGATGGTAGATCCGCAGTTCGTCGGCAAATTTTGGGATCTTCCCGTGAAAGGCTCACCAGATGCTACGCAATTACTCACACACTGAACACAAGACGCATTCTGTTCTGCCCATCCAATCTTCTTGTTCAGTTGATTTTGTTTCAGCCAGATCTTGGGTCTTAGGAGGAACCTGGATTTTAATGGTCTTCCTTGTCCTAAAATCGCTATCATTTTTCAGGGGGTAGGCGCCTGCTTTTTGCGATTGGTCTTAATGTTGTTGCATCCTATTCGCCTTCAAGCTGTTGATGCAACTCAATGTGAGCGTTTCGCCTGTTCGTCGTCGTGTTTACATCTAAATTATTTTCAGCACCCCGAACTCTTGGGTGATCAGCACTGTTTGCCGACCCTAGGTACAGGGACCCTCTATGCCCAACCCAAGGACGCGTCCTGTTGCTTTTTAATAGGCCCAGGGGTTCGATTTCAAAGGAACCGAAACAAAACGGATAGACAGGCTACCGGACGCGTCTTAGCTTTGCGGATAAAGGGTCCCTGTACCGAGGGTTACTGCTGAATATGGCTACAGTTGTAGATGCCAGTTTCAAGTTATGAACGCAGAGCGATGACCCAACCGCTGCATGAACAAGCCGCATACGAAGAGGAGGAAGCAGCATTAGGACCAATTGCGGAAAGCAGGCACCCCCTGAGAGATGATACCGATTTCATGACAAAGAGGAACATTAACATCCAGGTTCTCCTAAGCACCAAGATCTGGCTGAACTGGATGCCTCCCTTCGAGAGGGTATCTCGGAGGAGTCCGACCTCTGGATCATCAAGTGTCTATGGTGCGACGAGAGCTTTGGCGGATTCAAATCGAAGGCTAAAACCGACGATAGATCAAGAGGCCAAAAGACGCTTGCATCAACTGAACAAGAGGATTGGCTGGGCAAGACAGAATGCGTCCCGTCTTCAGTAGGTGATTGACTATGTAACAGCTGCTACGCCGTTTACGGAAAGGGTCCGAATATTCCCCACGAAATGAGGATCTACCATCACACACTGAAGAAGTCAAAGCTGCTGACAATCAAGCAGCACATTGCTGATAAAATACGGGTGTTATCTGATACAAGGAGGAGAATACTGAAGAGGGAGAATTCGGTTGGAGATCATCCGTTTCAAGGAGGTTTGTGACAACCTCATAACATCTGCCTGAGGAGGAATTTCTACAAATCACTGCCGAAGAGGTTTAAAGGCACTGAGGTGCACGAAGAACTTCTCTACTGCAGGACCAGATAGTATCAAGAACTTCTGGTAGAAGAAGTTTACTTATACACACCAACATCTGGCCCGCAGCTTCACCTTATATTTAAATTCGCAGACGCCCATTCCGCAGTGGCCAATAACTTGTGCGAGCACGCTGTATGAGATCTTCACAGCCATCCTGAACGACGTGATTATCTAAACAATTTCTATAAACAAATTCACAGTTTTAACATTATTCCACGAATAGGGCCAATTTTTGTTTGCGGAACCCACTAAAAATGTATCGTTAGTGACTCCTAGCTGTAATTTTGTTCAAATTGATAAAAAATATTGATTTTTTAAACAATTTTTATAAATAAATGCAAATTTTGACAATTTTTCCAAGAATAGGCTCCATTTTCTTTGCGAAAACAACTAAAGATGTATTTCCAATGACTTTTTTCTATGATACTTTGTCAACGGATAAGAAAAGTTAATTATTTAAACAACTTTAATAAACAAATGTACATTTTGGTCACTTTTGCAGGAATAAGCTTATTTTTTTCGTGGAGTAAGCTAGAAATGTCTTACCAATGACTCATTGTTGCCTTGATTGTCCAATTAACAAGAACTGTTCATTATTTAAACAATATTTATGTAAAAATGCAGTTTGACCATTTTTCCATGAAAAGTATTAATTTTCTTTGCGGAATCAACAATAAATGTCTTGCCAATCATTCCTCCTTGTCATATTTTTCTAATGAGGAAAAACTGTTGATTATTTAAACAATATTTATAAACAAATTCAGTTGTCGTATGTCACAATGAATAGGCTCCATTTTTTTCAGAATTAACCAAAAATGTCTTATCAGTGACTCCTTGCTATCATTCTTTTTCAAATTAACAACAACTGTTAATTATTTACACATAACTTATAAACAAATTCACATTTTAAACATTATTCGACGAATAGGGTCATTTTTTTCATTAATACATGTGACCTTGATGTTTGTAGCTCACTCCGCGAAAAAAATTATCATTGAAAAATGGTCAAACTGTGAATTTCTTTATACATATTGTTTAAACAATCAACGCTTTTTCCTAATTAAAAAAATGTGACGAGAACAAATAATTGGCAAGACATTTATTGTTGATTCCGCAAAAAAATGTAATACTTTTCATGGAAAAATGGTGAAACTGTTCATTTATGTATGTATTTATTCTCTCCCTTTTACGGGTTTGAGGGCCTCCGCTCCCTTCACAGTACGTTACAAAACCACTTATACTACCTTAATAATACTTACTACCTAAATAATAATATTCTACTTATATTAACTTATTTACTATCGCTTTGTCTTAACATAATTATTCTTGAGATTTGCTGACTATTGAGTTTCCTGGGCTTCCGTTTCCTCTTACCATTTCCGTTAACATGATTTTTCAAGCTTTATTTACATTAATGTCCTTGACTAGGAGTACGCGATTGGCCTTTCCCTACTTACTACTACATGCCCTTTACTTTCTCTCATTTCTTCCAGTCTCATCATCCAGCTTGCGCCTTGTCCACTTCCATCCAAGATCCACCTTATCCTGTCATCCACACTCTCCCCACCTGTTTCATCCCCCGTACATCTCTCTAAAACATGCCCCCATGATTCTATCTCGTAATAACAGACTCTACATCTTCTTTCCTCTTCATCCATCCAGTACCTACACTCTCTCATTCCTTCTCCCATCCTAAATCGTATAACGTGGTTCCATTTACTCTCCTTTTTAATCTTTCTTAAATATTCTGGTTCTCCTTCAGCCTTCACTACCTTATACCACCTGTTATACTTAGAATCCACGATTTTTTTCCATCTTTCCTCCCCCTCCTTAATTATCAGTTCATTCTCTAACTCTTGCCATACTCTGACATCTGCTCTTATATCGCATTCTCTCCTCCTCTGTTGTCTCTCTTCCTCCCACCTTGATCCTTCTGTGTACCAATAGTCTCTTTGTTTACTACTTCCCTTAGACAAGCTTGTGCTATACTGCTTCCCTCCCCCCTCTTTAGTTTCTCCTCAAAGTTCCATTCTCTCTTCATTTGTCTAATAACCATTTTGCTTTTACTTAATTCCTCCCTCAGCATGTATCCTGGACAGCTCCAGCTCACTCCCATTACCCATCTCAAGAATCTCTCCTGCATACTTTCCACCCTCTTGTGCTCCTTCCATCCCCAGATCTCCACTCCGTAACTTAGGACTGACCATACCAACACATCAAACATCCACAGTCTCATTTTCCAATCATCTTTAAACCTTCTCTTCCCTATACCCCACACCTGCCCCATCACTTTAGTCGCACATTCTATCCTTCTCCTCACCTGCAGTTCAACCCCTCCTTTCGACTCAAACCAGAAGCCTAGGTAACTAAATTCCTCGACCTGTTCCACTTTCTCCCCGTACATCTTCCATTCATATTCTACCTTTGTCCTTCTCTTCCTAAACATCATCACCTTCGTCTTATTTACATTTACCGTTAAGTCTTTAATTCTCACATACTCCTCGAACACTCTCATTATGAGACTCATCCCTCTCTCGTCATCCGCTAATAAGACTATATCGTCTGCATACGCTAAGGAATATACCTTCCTATTTCCCAAAGCCGTTCCCCCTTTTCCTTTCTTCTCCAGTTTCTCCTCTAGATCTGCCAACAAGAGATTGAATAGTAGTGGGCTCAATGTACACCCTTGCCTGAGCCCCCTTCCATTCCAAAAAATCTCCCCTTTTTGTTTCCCAATCCTCACCCTTATCTTAGTCTCTTCGAATATCTCCTTTATCCTCTCGACCAACTCTTCGTCCACCCCCTTCTCTTTCATCACCTGTCATAACACCTTCCTGTTTACCGAGTCAAATGCCGCTTTAAAGTCTACAAATAAGGCCACTAACTTCCCTTTCTTCCTCCCTAAGTTCCTATTCACTAGATAATTCAGTACGTAGATGTTGTCTACTGTTCCCATCTCTTTCCTGAAGCCCGTCTGATTGTGTGGAATAATCCCTTTCTCTTCCACCTCCGTTTCTAATCTCTTTCTGAGAATCTCCGTATATATTTTGTAGCCCACCGACATAAGTGTGATTCCCCTATACTCCTCCACCTTCTTGCCCTCTCCTTTCTTAATTATCGGCACCACTAACCCTGTCCTCCATTCCTTAGGCCATCCCTCCCCTCTCCAAACCTTTTTGCATACCTCCCACAATTCCTTTCTCATCCCTTCTCCTCCAAAACTCAAAGCCTCGTTCTCAATATCGTCCTCCCCTGTTGCCTTGTTTCTTTTGAGCCTCCCTATCGCTCTATTAAATTCCTCCCTACTTATCCCATTATTGCTATCATCTTCCCCTTCTATTACCTTCCTCTTTTCACCTAACACCTTATTTTCCACTCCTCCCAACAGTCGCTTAAAGTACTGGGTCCACTCATCCATCTCGATTTCCTCATTGATGCCCTTCCTTCCTCCTCGTTCCCTATTGATCACTTCCCATTCCCTCCCTTCACTGATTGATTTTTCCACGTCTTCCATATACCTACTTTTCTCTAACTGCCTTTTATCACTTAACAATCTTTCCTATTCTCTCTTTCTCCTATTATATTCCTGTTTCCATATCTCCCCTTTTCTCCACTTTTTTACATTTTCCTTCATTCTATCTTTACTCTCCTTACATTCTGCGTCCCACCATCCCCTCTTTATTCCCTCCTCCTCTTCTCTTGGCCTTACCTCTTCTTTTATCCTCTCGGTTAGTTCTTTTATCTTTTCAAGGCGCGTGTCCACGTCTTCCCCTTCCATTCCTCTAATCTCCTCGTTCTCCATTCTTTCTTTAAATTCTCTCAATTTATCCTCCCCCCATCTACCCATTTTTACTTTCCTTTCGCCATTTTTTATCAATTTGAACTAAATTACAGCTAGGAGTCACTAAAGATACATTTTTAGTGGGCTCCACAAAAAAAAATTGGACCTATTCGTGGAATAATGTTAAAAATGTGACTTTGTTTATAAATATTGTTTAAATAATTACAATTTGTTAATTTGAAAAAAATGACAGCAAGGAGTCATTGGCAAGACATTTTTGGTCGATTCGGTAAAAAAATGGAACCTATTCATTGTGACATACGAAAACTGTGTATTTGTATATAGAAATTGTTTAATTAACTGCTATACAGCAGATATTTTTAAATAATCACAATTAGGCATACATTTCTCTCATATTCTATATAAAAACTGTCAATTTCGAACAACTAATCATTGCATATATATATATATATATATATATATATATTTTTTAAGTTAGGAAAACTTAATGACATCCCCGAAGACCCTGAGCTCGTCGACAGAAGCGCTAGACGATACCTCGGCACTGGCGAGACCTATACGTACCTGGACGTGCCACAAAGCCACATTCAGGACGTCACATATATAAAGGATACACTCCGAAGCAGATACAAACGTCTCATCCAGCAGATTTGGTTTAAAAAAATTGGTTATTTCCGAATTTATTGATATTTTCCGGAAACATTAACATTTGACGTTTTTTCAAACAACTTCTAATAAAATTGACACAGACTGGCTTTCATTTATGCCCATAAACGGGTACTTTTATCATCTTTTATGCAATAATTGAGAGAAAATCTACAGTTTATTATTATTAAAACTAGGGTGCTTGTTCAACCTATTGGAAAATAGATGTGCATTACAGATAAGAGAAAATAAATTTTTATACTCCTACACGCGTGAGTTATTATTTGCTTTGTGTAAGATTTTAATTTCATTTAACGTTTACCGAAGATGTTTACACATAAATCTGTCTTGGGTCGTAGTTTAGGACGCACTTGATCTTTTTTTATTCTGCAGAATACTCTTGATTCTTTATTTAGAATTCTGCAGATTTATAGAAATGAGTGCATCCTAGTTCAGTAGTAGTTCACCGTCAACCAAAATTGATGAATTTGGAAATAGTTGAAAAGAATTCCATGTTTTGAGAAAAATTCAGAAAATTGAAAATAAATAAAATTATATTCTAAATTTTTCAAGAGAATTGAAAAACCTTTAAAAGAATTCAAAAGATTACAAATAATTTCTAAGAAATCGAGAGAATGCTCCAGAATTCTAAAGACTTAAAGAAATTTACAATAATTCAATCTGAATTCTAAAGATTATAAGAGAATTAAAAAAAGTGTTCAAAAATTCGAAAGATTGCAAATCAATTCAAATACTTCTACAGAATTCTGTAGAATTAAAAGAAACGTGTAAATCATAATCCAGTAGTAGTTTAGCCGTCGACCAGTGTTGATAAATTTGGAAACAGTTGAAAAGAATTTAATGTTTTCAGAAGAATTCAAAAAATGAAAAAGAAATCAAGATATATCCTGAATTATTTAAGAGAATTTAAAGATCTTTGAAAGAATTAAAAATATTACAAATGAATCCTAAGCAATCGAGAGAATTGTGCAGAATTCAAAAGACTCTAAGGAATTCAAAATAATTTAACGTATATTCTAAATATTTCACAATTCGAAAACCGTTAAGAGAATTCGAATGATTTGAAGTCAATTTAAATATTTATACAGAATTCTGCAAAATTAAACAAAAAACGTGTGCATCTTAATCCAGTAGCTGTTCACCCGTCGACCAAACTTGCTGAATTTATAAGTAGTTGAAAAGAATTTCATGTTTTGAGAAGAATTCAGAAAATTAAAAATGAATCTAGTTATATCCTAAATATTTCAAGAGAATACTTTAAAATCTTTAAAAGAATTCAAAGACTTATAAAGAATTCTGCAGAATTAAAAAAAACGAGTGCATCTTAATTCAGTAGAAGTCCACCGTAGACCAAAGTTGATAAATTTGGAAATAGTTGAAAAATTGATGTAAGAAGAATTCAGAAAATTCAAAACATTTGATTGAATTCTACATTATCAGGGACGAACACTAATAATGTGCAATAATGTACGAATTATCTAGGCTCACTGAAATTATTTGCGCTACGATCACCAAATTTTGGAGAACCTAGCCTACATTTCCATTTTTTTTCATGCAACGAATTTTATTTATTTTTTTCCTATCCGTCATTACACGGAGCGACAATACTCCATCATTTTGATTTTAAAAATGTTGACTTCGGATTCGTAATCAGCGACACCAAAAGCCCCTGAGTAACAAGATTAAGTCAAATTTGAAAACGCTTTATAATTTTTGCCAGCTTTTTGAGATTTGGCCGCAACGTACGCCACGCCGCACTGCACAGGTGCACCACTGCTTTTCTCAAACAACTGTTAGTAATACCGCATTCCTTCTTACAGATGGTATGTTTTATACAAAAAATTATACAAATCACTCTAAATCATTATTTATTGTAACTACTGTTCAATAATGTTAGATTTGTTAACTTACATGTGCTCGCGTACGACGTTTCTTTGTTTATACACGTAAAAACCTACTGATCGGGTTAGTTGATTTATAATCGGTTGTGCAAGACCCTATGCATCTTTACTTCATCTCATTAATATTATATTGTTCTTTATTCGAAAATACTGTGTTTGTTTCTATGCGCTCGTTTCCCTGAACATTGCTAACAGGTTATCTGCCCAGGTGCGTTACTAGAAACAAAAAAATTTTCCAAGTCACAGATCGTGCTGATTTTGACGTGTCGGTTCGCGAAAGTTCGATAGTGCATCGAAATAAAGATGAGTGCAAGCGGTGTCAGGTTTGAAGTCCTTAAAAAGGAAAACTAAGACACTTGAGAAATCCAAATGCGTGCGGTTCTCATTAAGAATGACGCTTGGGGTTACGTAAGTGGTAGTAAAGTGAAGCCCGAAGTGATTCCTGGCGATGCAGCATCTCAGCGAGCTGTGAGTGCATGGAAGGAGACCGACTTGCAGGCGCAGTCGGATATTGTGCTAGGAATAAGCCCGTCTGAAATCAAACAAATAAAGGGTTGTGTAACCGCACGAGAAATCTGGACCAAGTTGGAAGATATATATCAGTCCAAGGGCCCAGCGCGGAAAGCTGCACTTTTGAATCATTTGATTTCCATGAAGATGCGGAATGACGACGACGGACGAGAACATTCACGACTTTTCTTCGACGTCATAGACAAGTTGGCAGAGCTGGAGGTTGAAATTAACAAGGATTTACTGACCGTTATGCTTCTGCGCAGTTTACCGGACAATTTCGAGAATTTTTAGGTGTGCGACATTATCACGTGATGAACTGCCGTCTTTGGAAACACTTGGAATCAAGATCGCGGAAGAATTCGAGGCGCGTAACGAGACAAATCGCGATGGCCGCGAAAAAGTGGGGAAACAGAAAAGGTGACCCAACAAAGAACGATTCTAAGATGGTGTTTCAAGTACGATAAAGTTGGACATCGAGCGAAAAACTGCAAGGCAGCGAAAAAGCTAACGGAGCAAACCTCAAACGCCAAAAATTCCGATGAAGATTTGTCTATGTTCACAACGTTAGATGTGCCAACAGAACAAATATTTACAATCGGAAATGGTGTGAAATGTAACGCTTGATGTTTCGATAGCGGTACTACATCTCATATGTGCAACGACATCGAATTGTTCGCGGAAATCAATAAAAATTGTAATCGGGGAAAAGTGAATCTAGCTAGCAGTGCAACTACAGAAATATTAGGAAAAGGTATTGCATCATCTGTGATGGAAGTTGACGGTGCGAGAAAAACGGTAAAATTTCACGACGCCTTGTACGTTCCGGATTTACGTACGAACCTTGCCGCGGTGGGGAAAATTAACGTTAAAGGTTACAAGGTTATTTTTGCAAACACTAAGGCTGAGGTAGTTGATCGAGACGAAAAAGTGTTGCTTACTGCGAGACGTGAAAAGGAATTATATTATTTTCGAGGTCCAAACGTCCCCGAGGGTAAGAAGATTTCCGAAGCAGTCGCCGCGGCTAGGAAACCGAAGAAAAATTCCTTTGAGGATTGGCAGATCAGGCTGGGACATTTGAATGTGCAATCTCTTCGTCAGGCAAACAGGGCTGGATCTATTCAAGGAATCAAAGCCGATAGTCCAGACGAAGATTTCGAATGCAGTGTCTGCATCAAAGGGAAGATGTGTCGTCCTCCTTTTCCGAAGGTATCTGAAAGAGTGACAGAAGTGGGTGAACACACACTTTCTGACGAGGGGCTATTCACTTAGTGAAAATCAGTGAAAAGTCATTCCTAACTCAGAACTGGTACTCCGAAGTCAATAGGAATTTCTTACAATCCGGACAGATCATGCAAAGTTTACAAATCTTAGGAAATCTTGCTTGCTCTCGGAGAACCACATAAATTCTTCTAAACTTTTCTCAACTCAGCGTCGATTACTGTATAGTCAGCGCGGTCATTATTGGGCTATCCATAAATCATCCCAAATTTTTTCTACGCCCAAGGCGTAGACGCATCTGTCTTGCAAGGAGATGGCACATTTCGAGCAATAAGGGGCAACCCCTGGCAAGACTGACAAGTTTACGCCTGGGGCGTAGAGAATAGATAGTAGAAATATTAACATGAAGCCATTTTATTATTAAATGTGTATGAAAATGGTTAAGCTTTAATACAAATCTCTGAAATTATTAGAAACTTAAAATGAGACTTTGTACATTATTGTTTATAGTGCAAAAAGTTATTATTTTATTTAAAATTGATGCTAATTTTGAAATAAAGTTTTTTATTATTGATGTACAAATTTATAGAAAATTTGATTAAAAGTCAAATTAACACATAGCACGTCAAAGTATGTTCATTCAAAAATGAGCATTAACTTGTTAAATATAAACATTTAAATAAAATTTTCTTCAGAAAAGTGGAAGTAGACCTGAAAAGAAGTATCTTTTATTTCTTGAAATTTTCTTGCTACGAAGAGAAACAGCTTTCTATTCTGTCTTTGAACTTTTTTATTTCCTTAATCATAATCAATCTTTTCTCGAAATTGATCACTCTCATCAAAGAATGTGTTAGAAAAAAATGTTACTCTGGGAGTAGAACAACTTTTGTAAGACACTTCTTCCTGCAGAATCAACATTCCAACCAAAATAAGCACAATTTTATTTTTCCTCGGTTTTTAATGTAATTGTTAATTTTTTATGTTAAAAATTGACTGAATCAAAAAATGATACAGGAAATTTTTTTCGTAAATCTGATTACTAGCCGACGCTATATTTGAACTTAAGAAAACCCTAAATTATTAGAGGACTACTGCATTAATTAAAAAATAAATAAAACGCAGAAAAATTCGAAAACTCGATTTTAAGGATTTTAAGAAAGTAAATTTCAACTGTCCACAAAAATAATTTAGCCCGCAGAAAACTTACAGGATGCCTTCCTTATAAAAAAACAAATATAGTAAAGAATTGGCAGAACATAAATCGACTTTTATATTTTCAAGCAGGTCGTCGCCATTTTTCAATTTTAAACTTTAAACAAATTTCCGACAGATTTTGTAAGAGAACGGTAAACACCACCAAAATCCAAAAAGATATTTATAAAATCAAAATTAGGTGAAAAACTATATGAGTGTGTATGTGTTTTTATTAATATTTTTATGTTATTTCATTCTATATTGTAGTCTTTATAAAAAAAAAATTTTGCAATGATGCCACCGGGATGAGCCAGATCTACAGTTTTATGTATGTCCCATTTGTTTTACTGAATATTACGTAAAATGTTGTGCTGACTACGAAAAACTAGGCCTCAGTTAGAAAACCATTTACGAAGAAAAATTTCCTGCCTCATGTTTTGATTCTGTCGATTGTTGACATAAAAAATTCGCAATTACGTTGAAAAATGAGAAAAATTAAACTGTGCTTATTTTTTCATTTTTTTAAATTTTGATTCCACAGCAAAAAGATTCTAACAAAAGTTGGACTACTTCCAGATCAGCATTTTTTTCTAAGACAACCTTTTTTAATACGTACAACTGACCAATTATGAGAAAATATCTATTAAAGAATTAAAGAAGTTCAGAGCCAGAATAAAAAAACTTATTTCATACTCTTCCTGATCTTCTTGTATTCTTCAAATTCATCCGTATTCTCTCCGATTCTCTTCGATTCTTTCCAGTTCTCTCCGATTCTCGCCAAATCTGACTCGTTCCGCTTCACTCATCTCAACTCAGATTCAAGATCGCGTACACTTCGAAAATCAGGAATTCTTGAACTCATTTTCACTCAGT
This sequence comes from Andricus curvator, assembly GCA_932195095.1. Classification (NCBI taxonomy): domain Eukaryota; kingdom Metazoa; phylum Arthropoda; class Insecta; order Hymenoptera; family Cynipidae; genus Andricus; species Andricus curvator. Next base: position 32,327 of record CAKNYM010030437.1, read on the forward strand.
GAATAGCCCCTCGCATTCTGACGTTTGTGGTCCTATGCGCGTCGCTTCGCTCGGAAAGAAAAAATATTTCGTCACATTCACCGACGATTCATCTGGGTGGTGTGAGGTAAAATTCCTCAGTCACAAGAGTGGAGCAATGGGAAAGGAGTACGGCAATAAAAATTCAACGCATTACTGAAGAAGCACGGAATAATGCGAAGATTGACAGCTGCCTACAATCCACAGCAGACCGGAGTTTCCGAAAGGCGCAACAGAACACTGATGGACACGGCAAGCTGTCTCTTGACAGAGTCAGGAGTATCAGCAACGTTATCGGCAGAAGCTGGTAATACAGCGAATTGCGTCCGTAATAGAACACCTTCTAAAAAGCTTAACGGAAAGACGCCATACTAAGCTTGGTTTGGGAAGCCTCCAGATGTGTCATACTTCAGACGCGTCGGTTGTGAAGTGTTAGTAAAGGACAGACCCTAGGTTCAGGAAAAATCGAGCCGCGAGCAGAAGATGGCATTTTCCCGGGATACAGCGCGGAATCCAAGGCGTACCGTGTTTGGCTAAAGGACAAAAAGAAGGTTGACACATCTAGGGATGTCATTTTCTTGGTGGATACTCCGATCCATTCGACCGAGGGTCCCAAGGATTTTCGTCCGAAAGAATTTCATCAGCAAAATTCGTCAAGTGATTCTGACGAAACAGAATACGATGAACCCGTTGTCAAAGTTGATCTCTACAACAATCGAGACTCCGACCATCCGGTCAACGAGCATGTACAGAAGATTCTGAACGATGACCCTGTGGGCGTACCAAGACGAGGTAGGCGACGTACAGTGCGCACGGGACGACCTGATAGACCAAGGAAGGTCTACGGGACAGCAGGCAACGATGACGACATCGAAAACGATTTCGTTTTCCTAACGGCGATTCCGGTCACTCGAGCATTGGCCAGTCAAGAGTCAAATGAATGGATGAAAGCCATGGCGAATGAGGTAATGTCGATTCTCCTAAACGAAACTTGGGATTTAGTCGATAAGTCAAAGGCATCGGATGTGATAGGTAGTCATTTCGTGCTACTTAATACATATGGCACGAACGGCGTTTTAGAAAAAAGAAAAGACAGGCAAGTAAATTGAGTCAATTTAATGATTGCTTTAAAAAGACTCATTGGAACGCAGCGAAGTGAGTACTTCGACATTTGAAGGGCACTGACGAATATTGGATTTTCTACGGGCACGAGGAGAGTCCTCTGATGGGCTATGTGGACGCTTGGGGAGGATCCATAGATGACAGGCGTTCCTTCACCGGATGTACATTTATGATGAACAACGCAGTAATATCCTGGGATTCAAGAAACCAACGTACTGATACTCTGTCAACAACAGCAGCAGAGTACATGGCCATGAGCGAGGCAGCCAAGGAGGCCGTTCATCTCCAACGTTTTCTGATAGAACTCGGGATGACAGGTGTCAAGTCAACAAAATTGTTTGTTGATAACTGTAGTGCACAAAAATTGGCAACCAATCCGGTTTATCATGCGCGATCAAAACACATTGACACATGTCATCATTTTGTTCGAGAAATGGTAGCATCGGGTCAAGTGGTAAATTGTTTATCCAGAGGTTGTCTCAAGGGGAAGTGTTGGATTTGTTCATTTAAATGTGTTCCAACCTCTACGCTAATGTATCGCGTACGACGTTTCTTTGTTTATACACGTCAAAACCTACTGTTCGGGTTAGTTGATTCATAATCAGTGTGCAAGAACCTATGTATCTTTATTTGATCTCATTAATATTATATTGTTCTTTATTCGCAAATACTGTGTTTGTTTCTATGCGCTCGTTTCCCTAAAAATTGCTAACAGATAATTTATTTGAAAATTCGGGTAAAGTTCTGCAAAGGACATGTGTACACAAAAAAAAAAACAAGAATTAACCCGGGTCATCAGCGATTTAAAATACATTGATAACGAAATAGTAGGAGATAAGTTCCTTTCAAAACTTTAACCAACAACTCTGAAAGGAAAGCTTATAAACTAATAACTGGAAATCTGGAACTTTGAACATTTATCGGCCATATTTGATTCTCTCAGAATGGATCCGCCTTCTTGAATCTGTAATTTTTGACGTCAAATTAGATATCAGCGACCTTAAACAACCATTTATACCAAGTTTCATACAAACTCGACGAAATCTGGATTTTTGGCCAATTTTTGAGCTTCTATCCCACTATGCATCCGCAAAGAAAGGGACCTAACGCTCGAAAAATCGATTTCTAGTTGTTTACACCAATCGATAGTTTTTGAGTTTCTCCTTCATTTGCAAAAATCATAAATTTTTGCAGTCAATTATTATTTTTTGATATTGTTATTAAGCTACAAACATAGGCATGATAAGTGCACTCGGAAACGGAAGGAGTGGCCTACGAAACCCAGCTCCACTAATTACAACTACAACTGCATGCGAGGTGCTGTGAACTCCGCTAGCGGAGCGTAAACATGTTGTGTTGTCCCTTACTTCGCGGACGGTCACATCTGGTAATATTAAGTTATGTCCTGGAAGTGACAGGAAGTGCGCTTATGGCACTTGCCAAATTTAGACTCGTTTTTCTCGAAAAGTGGTCTTCCGAAGTTCCAACTTCAAAGGTGCCCTGGTGGCTTGTTTTTCAACCCAGAGGGTTCGTTCTGGACCAAAAGGGTCGGAAATTTACCCGGCTACATGTCTCTATGCGTAATTCAATACCGCAAAAATGGGCCCTTTTCTTGTTAAACGTCGCACATTTATAATAACACTTACCCCTGCAATTGCATAAGCCAATAATGTCTTTCCACATCCAGGCGGTCCATAGAGTAAAAATCCTCTTGGCGGCGATATACCTAATTGTTTATAAACTTCTGGATGTTTCATATGAATCAATAATTTACATATAGATTCTAGAACCTTTGTGCATCCACCAATATGTGCAAATGTTACTTTATGGTCAGCAAGGGATACATCTACTCTTTTCCGGGAAATAATACCATATCCCGTAGTACCATCGTTACGTTTTTGACGCTTTCTCCCCGGCTTTTCTGAAGAGCCTTCCACTATGGAAAACTTGTTTGAAGTCACCTAAATAAAAATTAATACATACCAATAAATCAAATCAAAGGCAAGCCAGAAGGGTTTCTTTCCACAGATCTGACAACGTAAGATCTTGCAAGAAAAATAAAAGCGTGCACTTATTTGAGTACAATGCTTTTTAATATTGCTTACGTCTTTATGCAGAACCGCATAAGTAAGATTTGTCATTAAAGCATGAGTGCCTTCTCGACTTTACTTACTTAGGTTATTTCTTTAGACAACAGGAGTTTAATTTTCGAACCTTCCTTTCGAACTGTTCATTCTTGGTGCTGTCTAAATTTTATAGTTTCAATGAGAAGTTGTTAAAGTGTGAAATTGTTTGATTAAAACCATTTTAAATAAGAAAATTAGTTGTGCAAAGTATTACGTATATCACTAGGGTGATCCAAAAATTCTATTTTTGATGAATGATCCCTCCAAATTTGTTCGTTTTCCAGAAAAAGAAAGTCTCTAGTTTCTTGTTATTAACACATGGATCATTAAGTCCTGGGGCTGACACACAGATGGCGCGCAATGGATAAAAACGGGTTTCGTGTGTTAATCAAACACTATTTTTTAATGGGGAAAAATACCGTCCAAGCTTAGCAATGGCTTGAAAAGTGTTAACGGGAAAAGTGTCCATCGAAAGCAACCATTTGCCGATGGTATGCAGATTTTAAACGCGGTCGCACAACAACCGAAGACGCGGAGCGCCCAGGTCATCCAATTTAGGTAGCAACGATCGAAAACATTCAACAAATTCGGAAAATTATTTTGTCCGATCGTAAAGTGAAGTTCCAAGAGATAGCTGACATCCTAGAGATATCAAAAGGCACCGTGTTCAAAATTGTGCATGAAAATTGCGTATGAAATAGTATATTTCGATACGAGAGGCCAAACGGGCGTTTTGGTCACTGCCCGTGAGGACTCGAGTATCGAACACTATTTTTCTCTATAGAATACTATGCAAAACCCGAGATGCGTAGACTTGAAGAAGTCGAGGGGCGGAGCCCTCGCGGGGCCTGAGGGGCGGAGCCCCCCACAAGGCAAAAAAATATCTCCCAAAATGTTTATCTTTCCTGAAAATAAAAGAAAACATAACTCGTCGCATGCTGTCTGCTTCCTGTATCATTGTTTGTAGGTCATCGAAACTTGCAATGCTGTCTTCGTCAGCGAAATCCATTTCTATGATTTTTTTGCTGTTTGCACCTTAGCTTGGAATAAACTCTTTAATCTCTTCATGCAACGAATTACTTGAAAGAAAATGAACGAAAACAAACTGTCACGAACGAAATAAACCCAACCTCACCCAAAATAATGTTCGCATAGTAACCGCTTACGACGCTAGATGGCCACCGGTGGCCAAAATCTTTTGGTAACCGTGGAGACCATTTTGCTAACCGGTGACAGCGTTTTGGTCATCGATGCTGGGGATTTTGCTCATTGCTTTGGCGCACAGTGCGGAATCGGCCATTTTCGATGTCTGTAAACGGTGGGCAAACGAGGGTTTTGCCAAGTGGGTGCCGCGTTTGCGCTGCCACCTTAATTGGACGACCTAGGCGCTCCGCGTCTTCGGTGGTTGTTCGACCGCGTTTAAAATCTGTATACCATCGGCAAATGGTTGTTCTCGATGGACACTTTTCCCGGTAACACTTTTCAAGCCATTGCTGAGCTTTAACGGTATTTTCCCCCATTAAAAAACAGTGATTAATACACGAAACACGTTTTTATCCATTGTTTAAACAAAAACAAATGTAGCGTCACTTAACCTTCAATATCTCGACAACGACTGAACCGAATCTCATGAAATTTTTACACGTATCTTTTGAAGGTTAGTACTACCGAAAAACGAAGTGGCATGGAATTGGCGGCGCCATCTGTGTGTCAGTCCCGGCACTTAATGACCCATGTGTTAAATCGGTTAAAATTACCTCGTGCCCCGAACTTTTGAAATTAAGATAGGGTTTTAAATGGGAGAAACTCGGTTTTCGAAAGAATGGATAAGAAATGTACTTGCAATTAAAGTTTTGTAAATTAAAGTTTAGTCCCTTTTTAAAGAATGTTCAGGAAATAATTTCCACCCAATGACTTTTAATTTTTACTTCCCAACCCCCTTCACGGCGTGCCTGAACGGGAGTTAAATAACATTTTCATGAACGTCTCAGATCTTTGCAGGATCTTTGAGTAGGACATAAATAGGGATGTTTTGGACAAAAACGGAAATATTTCGTCGAGCTCTGTCAAAATGAAACTGATTCAAAGGTTTTTGTATACCTTTTTCCACTAATTTCGTAACTAAAGCGGCTTTCAAATACTTTTTTCAAAGTTACGTATCAGCGAATCTCTACATTAATTTTTTGGGTCAAAGCACTTGATTTAAACAAAATTTTCTCGCTCATCCGGTGTCGCTATTTTATTTTTAGGCAGCTACATCATTTTTTCAAGGTCAAAAAATGCTATGGTTTTACGCAATTTGCAAAAAATTCTTACAACTTTTTAAAACGAACTAACGAACCCAGATAAGCGGGAAAATTTCGTTTGAATGAAGTACTTTTAGCGAAAAAACATTTCCATTGGCTGCATTCATGAAATTTTACAGCAACACACATTCCAACTTGATATCGTGTACCTTTGTAATCTTCCTCCGTCATCACTTTTCCTCAATTTTAATGTCATTGAATTTTATTCGACCATTATAAATTAGCCTTTATATTGCAGTGAAAAAGAAGAATAACTCGAATAAACACAGAAAAAACAGAAGATAAATTTTAAATCGATTTCCGACGAAAGATTCTTTGCAACAAAAACTAACTCCACAGGATAAACTTTACACAAATATCGGTTAAACTTTCTTTTGTTTTTCCATGACAAACGCATGTATTTTGAAAAACGCGAAGTTGGCTGAACAAAACTTTATCGCTCTAAAAAAATTTCCTGCAACAAATTTTATTATTAGTTTTTTCTGTGAAGCTGTGAACTTATTGATTTATTTAAATAAGCTTCATATCATCATAACATTTTGTACAATAATTTGAAAAATGATTTCTTAAGCACTGAAACTTAATTGTAGTTTTGAAATGTTTTTGTATATTTTAAAAGAGAAAAAAAAACTTGAATATGAGAAGAGTTGTATTCACAAACAGCCCGCAATAATTGTTCATTATAATTAGAATTCCCTCTTCAAACTTCATACATTCCCCACGTGATTTTAAAGAGAGATGATTTCCATTATAACTAAATGCGAGAATTTTCA
>CAKNYM010030439.1:0-12947 GCA_932195095.1 Andricus curvator
AATTTAAAAAATCCATTTTTATGTCCCTTGTCATGTTATGTAAATTTCCCTCATGTTAAGAAAAATTTAAGTGATGATTGGGGGCGGGGGGGGTCAGCAATAACATCACGGTCAGTCACGTGGGGAGAGGGGGTCGAAAATTAGCGAAAAATCAATCACGTGATTTAGGGATGACCCTTTAAGTAATCAAATTTTTTGAAAAATATCCAAGTACAATTTTCATATCAAAGTATATTTTGGTCGAATTAAAAAAATTTAGATGTTTGATTGAAACTTAAACAATTTTTTCTTTAATACAAATTTTTTGTTGAATAATTTCAAAATTGTCTTATTTTTAAAAACTGAACAATTTTTCAATTTTGAGCACTTTCAGAATAAATGATTGTATTCAGAGTTTAATAGTTTGAAATCGAGCTTGGATTTAAATAGGAATAAGTTGTGAATTGTTAGAATTTCAGAATGATTAATTTTTTATTTTGTACGCTTTTCTGTATTTTTTTCATTTTTTAAGTTTTAATTTTACAATTGAAATTAATAGATGTCAATAAATGTTGAACCATTTCAATTAAAGGAATTTAAATTTAAAGGATTTCTGTATCCAAAATGTATCAGTTTCACAATTATTATAATTTAAAGATTGCTCAAGTTTCGATGAAGTTTAGAATCTTAAGATTTAAAATTCTATAATTTTAACCAATCTTATAAATTTCCCGTATCAGACAAATATACTTTATTAATTTATATTTACCTTGACAAGATTCTAAATTGTATGGCCTTTCATTTGATAATTAATTAAATTTAAAACAATTTACTTTTTAACGCTTCCATACTTTGTAGTTATTAATTAAATAAAATTAAATAAAATAAAAAATGATCTATTTAAATGATTCTCTACTTGAAATAAAATAAAATTTTAAGCGATTCTCATGAAATTAAAAATCCTGGATTTCATATGCATTTAATTTTGATTTTCAATGCTTCAATTTTAAAACTGTTTTAATTTCATTCCTTTATAATTAAAATCCTTTACAATTTGCACTTCACCCAGCTAACACAGTTACTAGTCCGAATAGTCACATAATTGTAACAAGATTAAAAAAACCAGTCACTGGTGACTTCCATGCTGGTCACCCAGTGACAATATATTTCCCACTCAAAGTAGTAACAAATTACAAGCGAAGCAGGTAACATTATCCCGCCATTGTAATCACATGCTTGTAACAAAGTGATGTTTGGAAACGCAACGTGCAATGACAGCTTAACCTCAAAATATACATCGTTTCGGAATTATAATTATGAATATTTTTGCAAAAATGTTGGAAAGGAACATAATTAAACGATAAATAAGTTCCAGAAAAGGGAGATAATATGTGAACAAAGCTTTTATAAAAAAACAGATATTTATCAGCTGAACCCTTACGAAAAAGAAATTACATTATAGAGGTTAGACCCAAAATGTATATGTATAAATGAAGATCGCTGCCGGCTGTTACCGCCATGTTACTAGTCTGACAGGGAACGGTTGCAAACAAGCCTCCGTAGTAAACTACGGCGATTATGCCGTTACCTGCTAGGAGACTGAGATACAAGTAACAATTCCTCTGATAACATGTGATCATTCAGGAACCTTTCAGGATGGTAACAGGTTAGCTGGGCAGTTTTTAATATTTTAAATGAAAAGTTTTTCAGGCTTGAATTTTAATGGACATTTAAAGTACTTAAGGTTCAACAACAAACAATCCTATTTTTTTTGTAACTATATACTCATTTGTATGGAAAAAGAACCAAAAAATAGACAGTTTTTATTTCGTCACCGAAGATGTGATAATATAGGTACATCTCGAAATACAAAATAAATTCAAGTATAACATATAATAATAATATAAAGTAAAATGCTTTTTTTCTTACTGATGGTTACTTGATTCATAAATATATATTATTATTTAAATTTCTGACAAGAAAATAAGTATTTTTATCAGAAACCATAAGAAATCCTGACTTTCTCAGAAAAATGAGAAGACCTAACCTATATGTATATATACTCACAAGGTTCTGAATACTTTCAGGGAACTATTGTACAAAAGATTCATCCATTGTTTCTCGTGATAAAGCGTAATAATTATGTTAAAGAACTTTTCATTTAAACATAGAAAACCGCATGGTAAAAAATGTCCGCAAATTAAAAATTAATTAGAATGCCGTCGATAACAAGCCGTGCCAAATGCTTGCAAAATACCGCCAAACGTGAAAAACAAACTCGAGCAGTGCTCCGAAACATTCGCACTGTGCATGCGGCGCATCGACAACCGCATTGGTTACCCGTCACCGTTGGCGCGCTTATTTAAAATGATTTTTTTTTATTATTGTTTAAAACTATTTACAATAAAAAATAATTGTAATGTGCATTAGGATATTAGAAATTATATTAAATTCATATTTGTTATACAAAAGCCACTCCTTTCTTTAAATTTAAAATTCATTATTTATTTTTAAGGAATAAAATCAAAGAATTATTTTACCCTTCACTTTATAAGTCTGTTTTGTGATCAAAGAATTATTTTTCATAATTTCACAATTACTATTTGTTGCAAATAATTGACTTGCAAATTGAATATATAGTGCGAAAAGACACACGGAAAAAAAAGTGCTGGAAATTTTCATTGACCGAGTCTGTGACTTTAGGATAGGTCTAAAAGCATTTGAAAATTGGAAAATATCGTATTGGAAAATCACGCAAATAGTTCTTGAAGAAATATAAGACTTCTTAGATTGCGTCCAGCATAGTCAGTGAAGCACTCCCAGACTCCATCAACAAAATATCACAGACTTTGTAAGTCGTTCAACACTCCAATATTAAATTCTCGAAGACAGTCAAGGAAGGGTCCATAGACTGTCAAGCTAGCCATTTATGCTAATAAAAAATAAAAAATTCTTTTCTAAATTTATAATATTATTATTTTTAACTTATATATTTATTTAAACATAATGTACCACACACAATTACTACTTATATTAATCGCACGATTTTCACGCTCTAAAACATCGGACGCACGCTGCGGGGATTAGAACTACCTATACTCTAGACACGAGACTAACGCAACTCATTCCTAACCGCTCAAGCCACTCGGCTAATCATTCGCAATGAAAACACTGTAAAAATTCTTGGCATTGTGCTACAGCTGGAAACTGCATGGCCGCGTAAAAACAATCTGATTGAGGGCTGCGAAGTAGACAACTTGCTGCAAGACTGAATTTGCTTAATAAATTAAACACATTGCTTAAACAATTTTTGTTTAAATAATTGGAAAATATAATTTTTCACGGAAAATTATTTTTTGACCAAGGGTTGATTTTACGTAAAAAAATGTTTTTTTCTTCATTTAAACTAAAATTGTTTAAATAATTTTTCAAATTTGTGAGATATAACAGAAAAACTAATTGCACCATTCGATTCTGTGGAAAAAAATATAAAATCCATGTAATGGACATTTTTTTCAGACAATTTAATATTTAGTATAAATAAATAATTACATAGCAATAAATTAAAGAATTTGATTCTAGATTGAAGAAATTTATAACAAGTCAACCAAAAATCAAACTTTTTGTCCTTTGTGCTCTTTTTGTGAGATGCACTGTTTATAAGTTGCAGCGTTATAAACAATTTATTTTAATAAAACTGATGTATTTACCAAATTATATCTATAAATTATTGATAAACAAAATTTTTAACTTGGGCAAAAACTTACTTGCATTGACAATCTTAAAAGATGAAAGAATTATTGAGATAGATTCGAAAATACTTTTTATAGATTGTTATTTAAAAAATGGTTATTTTAAATGAAATTTTTGATGAGAAATAGCAATTTTAACCACAATCCACGAAAATTGTTTTAGATTTTATATCAGAATAATAAATTTTGTTAAATAAATAAGGAAATTGTTTAAACAATTGTTGTGTATCTTTTTGAAAAAAATAACCCAGACATTCGATTCGTAATATTTCGGGGACCTCTCAGTGTTTCAAGAAGTATTAATGGTGTCTCGATTAACTTCTAAAAAACTTTGTATTATTTATTAAAATTATAGATGTTAAGATGGCTTTTATACAAATGTTTTTGTAATGAAAAACAAACACATTTTATTCTATTGTGAGATACATTCTTACACAGAAAAAACTGAGGGATCAGTGAGGTTGCGGCTCAACAAGGCCGGCGGAGACTGTATGGAGTTAAGGAGTACTCCACACCTGGGAAAATCTCAGGTGTGGAATTCCATACCTGGGAATTCAGAAGGCATTTCTATATTTTCCAGTTTTTTCCACCAGTCTCATATTCATTTCAGAAAGTCACATCATCAGTCAGATGTCTATCATTTTATGGGCATGTGCGAGCTTTGAGTTTGTGCGTAAGGATAATTGTGTTGTATATTAATATACAATAATATACACTGTAAAAAATTTCGGAAATTTTCCCACTAATTTTGTAGGTAAAATTTACAACTTTGGTTAGGAAAAATTATTTTCATAAAAAATTTGGAAATGTTCCCAATACTTCGTCGGTCGAAGAAAAGGATTGATTTGTATCAAATCATTTTTACAATTGCATATAATTACCAATATATTTCAAAATTTTTTAGTTCAATTCGTAAAAATGTAACATTATACAATATTTTTGAGGAAGGCAGACATATATTATGCACAGTTTTATTCTTTGCGTCAAAAAATTATTCTAATAATTATTTAAACATATTCTCTAAAAAACGTTACATGGACTTCTTTATAAAACAATATTTAGTGTCAAATTAATTTAAAGTAAAATTATTTTTGACAATTACACGCTCCGAAAGAGCAAATTACAAATTCTTTATAATAAAAAAGCTTTTATTATTATACTTATTGGAAGTTAAATTTTTTGTTACAATTATGCGGCCCTAAAAAGCATCTTACAGTTTCTTTATAATAAATAACATTTATTTATTACATTAATTGAAAACAAATATTATTTCACATTTTTGGTGCAATCAACAAAAATTTTGTTTGTGTCAAATCTTTTTTGTCAATGAATTGATCTAATCATTATTTAAAACTATACTTTTAGAGCATCCTACACCCAAGAGGTGTTGCAAAACAATAGAGTCAACATTATTAACAATTTTATTGGAAAAAATCTGCCCACATTTTTGCATAGGACTATTAAAATTAAAGGTCAAACCATCGACAACTGAAATTTAGTGATTGTGAATTCTCTTTTGTTAAAGCTCCTTCAGATTTAACGAACACATTCTCATGACGTGTTCCGTGAGAAAAAAAGGTTGAAAGGTAATTTTCAGATCTGATTTTAAAACAATTTTGTTATTAAACATTTTATTGTACCTTGTGTCTTTTTTCCAAAAATTTAATTTTTTTATTTGTAATGTCATTTTTCACGATTAACACAAAAACTACGCGTCTTATCAAAAAATGATTAATAACAAATTTTTATCTCTTTTTTGTGTGAACAACTTTTGTCGATTTATTATTTTCGTAGCTTGTGTCATTTGTCTGCAAATTTTTATTTTTATTTTTAATGTTGTTTTTTACGAACAAAACAAAAACTACGCGTTAAATCAAAATCTTTTTTCGTATTTTGCATAGTTTGACTGCAAAATGGAATTTTCGATTTTTCATTATTTTTTGTGCGTTGCTTTCAAGAAGTAACGTTTCTCTGTTTTTGACTTTATTCATATCGTTCGTTGTTTGGCTTAAAATTTTCGTTTTTTTTTAATTTTGAAAATGCTATATATATATATATATATATATATATATATATATACCATTAAGCCATTTCCCTTTCGGCGAGCCTCAAGGGGTAAGCGTGACACTACCCGATTCGGGTAGTGTTTCTAGGTGGATAGTCTCTTGCAGTAAATAACTACATGTGTGGGCTCACCACACCCACCACCGCCAACAGCAACGCAGTAGTATCAGACGGTCACCCATCCAAGTACTAACCGCGCCCAACACTGCTTAACTTCAGTGATCTAACGGGAACTGGTTATCAAAAAAAGTGGTGAGAATAAATTGTTCGAATTTTTGAGTAATATAAATGGCCGTACATAAAACTTTTAAATCCTAAAAAAAATGTTCTCAAAAATTTTGAAAATGCTATAACTATTTGAATTTTGATTCAAAATAGCTGGCTAACGAACTAGTCCTTTTCTTTTAGGCCTTAAAAAAGTGTGCCAAAGCTCAATCCAATCTGATCATTTTTTCGAAAGTTATCGAGCCTACAGGCTACAGACAGACATACTGACACCTTCGTAAAAATCATTTTTCTGACTTACGGGGTCTCAAAACGTGGACATTTGATGAAAACCGACTGAGTGAAATTTTATATAAAACCATTACCTTCTCATTAGGATGAGAATGTAAAAATCAGCTACGAAAAAGCAAATTTGCTACATTAAAATAAAAAGAGTAACGATTTACGTATATTTATTTTTTATAATATAATAATATATTATATAATGTCCTTGTAGGCTTATAAATGAAATAAATTACGCATATATTATGAAAAGAAAAAAAAATCTGTTACAACTCCCCCCCCCCCCATCCTGCTTCCGTAACTCCACACCTGGGAAAAATTTGTTCCGTCGGCCCTGCGGCTCAAGTAAAACTTGGGATCATTTAGAACTTAGGCTCTAAAGGAACTCTTATTAAGGGTTCCTTTTTAGTTCGTTCATATCCGATAGATGGCCATCGGCGTGTGCCGATGTTTTCAACTTCGCATGTGTCGAAAAGCGCGGGCCTTTTTGAAATCAATAAATAATATGAATAGTCATATAGATAAATATTAACAAACGTTTTTTATTCTTTTTTAAAACAAAGAAAATTGAATTATAGAAATACCTAGCTTCTTGAAAAAATGTAATATTAACCTAATATTGCAAGTGTATATTATATTATTTTAAATAGTCCCGTGCTTCTTGTGCATGCGCAGTGGAAAACATCGGATTTTCAACATAACCTTAAAAACTGTCACATTTCATCTGCGATATCTTCCTACCAAGAGTTTTTAATGTCTATGATTTTAGTTTCTTCATTAAGTTTTTCCCAGTGCAATATTATGTAATTCGAATTATAAAGCAAAATGTGCATCATTAACTTGTAAAATCTTTTAAGTGAGTCAAGGCAGAAGTGACAAAAAGGCTCTATTAGAACTATTTGTATCCATACTTTGGGTTCATTTAGAAACCATTTATCATTTTGGGTTCCTTTTCAGCAAGAGAGGTTCCTTTTTGTTGCAGCTCCTTTGGAACCAAAAATTGGTTCTAATAGAAACCCCAGTTTTTTCTGTTTATATTTTATTTTAATATTTTTATAAATATTTTATGTACAGAAATACGAACTTGAAAATAAAATCTGCTTACATCCAGTCTTTTACAATGTAATAATAGCAGTCTTCTAATTTATTTTGAATAGAAATAAGTGTCTTATAAGTAATATCGCGAAGATTGAGAAAGACGTAGGAATACTTAATACCACTAAAAATTTTGAAGCCTGTAAATGTTCGGTTAAGAAACAATCGTGCAACTTTGTTAAAGGAATTTGATATCTAGCAGAATAAGGTGGCAAGTGAATAAAATTTGTCACCTCAACTAAATCTTGGAGATTTACATCCTTTATGCGACCAGTTGTAAAAATAAACGATCGATTTTAACCCTAGACAGGGCCCGTGGGGTATTTGACTACCCCAAATGTAAATCAAAGTACGCTCCTGAACTTATAGACGATGTTTTTGCGTCGAGACCTTATCCATAATTCACTTTCACTTTCTGGAAGTGGAACCTAGTCGGTCCAGTGCCTTTATTGTGCGTCGTTGTGAAGTGACAAATATAAGTGAAGCGCGTGGGGTCACAGGAGCCCCAGAGGCCTGTTTACGTATAAAATTTGTGGAGGTGAGTCAATTTGACTTTTTTGTTTAAAAACAATATATTGCCTATATAGTTAAATAATCATTCAGTATTAAGTTCCAAAAAATGTTTGCATGCATGATTTTGGAATTTTATGGGCTTTAACACAATCTGCTTTGAAGGTTACTTCAATATAGTGAATTCTTTGCGCTTTTTTTCTAGAAAATGGCTAGGCGATATAATTTGCGAAGCGTTCAGTCCGTAGTAGGATCGTTTTATTTAGAAGAACAAGATATTTTAGCAACGGACGAACTTTCGGATGATGGGGAAGAGGATAACGTTGTTAGACAGAGTGGTTCGGATACAGAAGAGGAGCCAGGCGATGATGTTTTCCAGCCTCCCAATGAACCCGAGCCTCATGAAGGTTCATCAGAGGTAAAAATATAATAATTTTGATAAAAATTGTCTGTAGATGTTTGCAGTATGATTTAGTTTTAAAACATAATAGTTTTGTAATTATATCTGAATGATTATAATTACAAGAGTTTTCTGTCATCATCAATATTTAGAAGATGATAAATCTCCCTTATGGCCTTCCATCCCACTTTTAAGGCGATATTACATTTCTTATGAAAATGTGGTTACAGAAATTTGAAAAATTCACAGAAATTTATAAAAATATTTTTTACAGGGAGAAATGCAGCCCGAAGAAAATGTACCCTCAGCAAGAAAAACGAGGAAGAATGAGAACTCGTGGAGGTGAACAATCCCGACGTGGTCGAAGGCCTAGTGTCATAAGAGGGGGAAACGGTCACAGGTGGTACACAACTCCTCGAGAAAGACCTCCATCTCGACCCGGAACAATCACTTATGAACCAACACCAGTCGGCGAAGCCAGAAACGCAACCACACCTCGAGAAGCATGGAACTTACTGTTCGACCAAGAAATACTACAAAAAATTATGGTCCACACGAATGACGAAATTGTCCGGTTTCGCGAATCCATGGAAACTGAATACGTTTCGGAAGCTACGTACCATAACGTGGAAATGCTGGAATTGATGGCTCTTTGCGGATTGATGTACTTTGCTGGACTACAAAAATCATCAAAAACAAACTTAGATGATCTGCGGTCTAAAAATTTTGGATCCACATTTTTTCGAGTGACGATATGCGGCTAAAAAGATTCAAGTTCCTTTTGCGGATGCTCAGATTTGATGACAAAAACACCAGAATTCAACGGAGAGCAACGGACAAATTTGCTCCGATTCGTGAAATTTGGGAGGACTTTACATCCAACTGTCAGAAAAATTACAGTCCAGGCCATCTGTGCACCATAGATGAGCAACTACTTTCTTTTCGAGGACGGTGTCCATTTAAAGTTTATAACGGATCAAAACCGGATAAATACGGTGTCAAAATAGTAATGCTGAATGATTCCAAAACATACTATATGTTCACCGCCGAGCCATACGTAGGCAGAGTCACTACGCAGGATAATGAGTCTGTGTTTTCAAATTACGTCCGAAAATTATCTGAGCCTCTTCATGGAACCACTCGAAACTTGACGTGCGATAACCAGAAATAAATTGTATTTTATAACACCACTAAAGGAGGCACTGACACATTTGACCATATGTGTCATGAATACACAACAGCAAGGAAAACTCTGCGATGGCCGATGAGAGTTTGGATGGGGATGCTCGACCAAGGTGGAATAAACTCCATGATTTTGTACAATTTTATTTCTGCAAACCAAAAACTGAATCGCAGAGACTTCTTAAAATCGCTCATTATGAGCTTAGTGGAGCCGCAACTACGCACAAGACTAGAGTTCCCTCGTTTGCGTCGAGAGTTACGACTGTCGATTGAAAATATTCTCGATATAGAATCTGCACTACCTCAAGGAGAAGCATCTCAGCTGAAGCGCGCAAGATGCGCTTTCTGTCCAAGATCTTTGGACAAAAAGGTAAATGTATTCTGTCAAAGCTGCCACCGACCTGTATGCGAGCAACACCGAACAACTCTCTATGAAAATTGCTTTACTGATGATTAGGTGAGGTTATTTTTGTACTGAAACTGTTTTTTATTATTCTACTCTCATTAATTAATAAAAACATTAACATTTATTCTTTGTAAAAAATTGTTTTATTCTCTTTTCCTTCAATTTTATGAAATTTTAGTTTTTCAAAATTTTTCAAATTCAAACTCAAAAATAATTACACTTTTTCGGAAGAATAAAAAAGTGAGCATTGCAGCTTGATGGTACAAGAAGTTCTCTTCAAAACCCCGTTTGAAATTTTCAAATCGAATAATTAGAAGAAGAAAAAAGCTACTTTTTTCCAAAAAACGTCATTTTTCCGCTTTTTTGCCATTTTTTATTGTTTAAACAATTTGTTTATCAAATTAAAATCAAATAAATAAACTTTAACATAGACCATTCTCTTCCTTGTTAAAAAACGAAGAGATTCGTCTATACTAAAGTCATTTTACTACTGATAGATAGGATTTGGTACAGACTGACGCATTGGGGTCACATACGCCCCACAGGCTCCTTAAAGGTAAGAAAAATTGACGGGCCCTGTCTAGGGTTAAATTCGAGGAAAGGCATACCTTTTTTATCATAAATAATCATTTTAAATCATTCTTAATACATTTATGCGTTTTACAATAACTTTTTGTTGTAAACAATTTATTTGCACATTTCATCATTTTAAATAAGCAAGCCAATGATAACCAATCTCCGAGGTTTGGGAGCACTGAATCTTCGTCCACTGTCTACTACATTTATACCAATGTGAATTTGTCACTGAACGCCACAGACCGCGCCTCTGCAAATTCTCGCAGATAGTCATGGAGTGTTTCCCTGACTCGTATTCGAGTTCTTTCTTTCTGAATCACGCACTTATTAAATTCATGACTTTGAAAATATAAAGAGTTTTTTATAGCCATTTCACGACTCTATACATTTTCTTTGTAGACTGTCTGATAAGAATTCCAAGACTGTTATTCCTTGACTGTGCTTGAAAACTTCCATGACTTTTCATTATTTTTCCATGAAAATTTACGACCACTTTATAGAAAGTATACAAGACTTTATAAAAATGATGACCCGTCCAAAAGTCCAGCACTAATCTAGGAAATGTTCCAAGACTTATTTTTTCCGTGTACCAGAATTGGGAGTATATACTGCTTGAATACGCAAGCGCGCAGCTGCGCGGAACAATTGAAATCAGAATGAATCGACGAGTGACCATTGTTCTTTATCGCGGTGGATCAAGTGTTTTGCCGACTGGCAAATCAAGATTATTGCTACAAAAAATTGAAAAGGTACGTTTTTTTATTATTGATTTGTATGCACATTATTTTTCACTGGGTAAGTCAGATATATTTTTAATTAACACTACCGTGATTAATTTGCTTCAATGTAAGGAAAATACTTTTCAGGCTTATAAATCATGTCGTACTTAATAGCGAAGCGACAGGACATTGCTATTCTGATAATAGTACCTTCAAATTGGATAAAAAATTTGAAAAGCGGACTGAAATGCTATGTGTCAGACGAAAACACAATTTCGGAAGATGATTTGCGTCAATTGATAGAAAAACGAATGGAACCCGATGTAAATACGTGGCCTTTGATAAGCATAAAAAGGATAAGATTCTGTCGTACGTATCTATAATTATACTCTATCTTTAATATTTAATTATTATTCTTATTCAATTATTTATGTAAAAAAATATATAATACACTAATTCTTATTCAGATTCTTGGACGAATTCGCTTGAAAATTTAAGCAAATTGAAATCTCGGACGCTTTTACGAGGAAACGAAGAAAACGAGGAAAATGAGGCAGATGAAAGCAGTCTCAATGTGCCAAGCATTCTTGATAATGTTGATGCCTCGTTGGTATATCGTTCTCAGAGAAAAGGTATAATACAAATTATGTATATAAAATTTGTGTAGGTGAGCTCAGGTGAAAAGCTTGTGGCGAGCAGTTCTCGCCACATACGCGTCACACTTCCTAGTTTTCACCGCACGCACTAGGAAGCCACGAGTCCACGAAGCCGTTGTCGCACCGCTGCTGTAATTTCGCCGATCACATGGTGCACAGTTTCTGTGGACGTCTCCGCCAAGGACCAGCGACGGGTGTACAGTGGCAGGAAACTGTGCTGCGCACGCGTCGACTGCTGCGCACGCATCGACGTCCAGACCAGAGCCGCCAGGCTTTAAGGAGATTTATCAGCGTTATAAAGTGGATGGGCAGTTTCCGGCCGCACGGTTGAATATTTCCGCCTGATATTTTGCATACCTCATCTAAATATTGTTCTCTTTTGCAGTGAAGTTTCGGTTTTTTGAAAAAATGTTTATATCTGACGTTATAAACAAAAAGAAAAGAACAATAGAAAAAAAATGCAGTGACGCTCAGTACTAGCTGAGTGTGTATTTTTGAGGCCTGAGCCTCGACCCTCGTTAAAGCTACGAGGAAGACGCGCCCCGTAGCGCGAGTGGAGACTCTGGAGCGCGTCGAATTACCCGAAACGAATGACCCTCCTCATTGTTATGAGATGCAGGCCGGTTAAAAAAACTGAAATTATGAAAGCATCGCGTGATTCAATTTTAATTAGCAGAAATAGTTTATCCATGTAATTTCAAGAAAGTGAAAAAAAGATTCATGAAAATCGGTTAATATTTGCAGTAATAATAGAAATGTTGAAGTGCACACGATAGTATGAAAAGATACACCGCACTGTGGGAGGAAACGCGTTCTTTTCGTTCAAAAGGTCTACAGCCTTCAATTTTTCCCTAATCCGCAATTTTTTTTTTAATTGAAGAGCGCTAAATTTCCAAGAGCGCCTTAGTCAGAGATTGTTGCATTTTCATTTATTTATTTATTCTATGTTTACTCGAAGTATGAGAAAATCGGGATTTACCACAAAATCATTATTTACTCTTCAATGGCGTTTTGCATATAATGAAAATCATCTTAAATCGATACAATAGTACTCCCAGAATGCAAATAATTTTATTATTATCTGTTTTTATTGTTATAAAC
>CAKNYM010030440.1:0-16024 GCA_932195095.1 Andricus curvator
CGCGCGTAGCGCGCTTTTGCTACTTGTCCTATATTAAAAAGCGCATGACGCCATTTTCGATTATTTCTCGAACCATTTCGAAATAACTCGAAACAATTTGAAACTATTGTTGTCCGGAAACTCGTTTTTGTGATTGGATGAAGCTATCGTTCCTTTTTCCCCGTTTAGGATGAAAAGTCTGCAAACTTCAGGCTCATGACAAATTTAAGGTTATTTAAATAATATATTCAATAATAATAATCAATGGAATAAAGTTGTTCCGTACTTCAATATACAAATTGTAATGTGTAGATTTTTGAAGATATCAAAAGTGAAGAAGCTCTTTAAGATTTTAAAAAGGTTTTAAGATAATAACGAAAATCATTGGGAAATTTAAACTGATTCTTTATTTAAAAAAAATTAATTTTAAGAGAAAATTGACAAAGATTTCAAAACATTTAAAATTATTTCTAAAATTTTCGAAAAATAATATTGGTCATTTTAAAGCGAACTTTTTCAATTAGCAAGATTACAAAGTTTTATAACAAAATTCTCTCAAGTTGAGGAGACATTTAGAAGTTTTAAAAAGATGCAAAATTAATTTAAAACTTTAAAACATTTGAAAAAAGTTTGAAGAAAACGTAAATTTTTGAATATTTAGAAATAAAAATTTTAAAACTTCTTAGGCCTTTTGAAAGGTTTCGCGATAATTAAAAATATTTATTAAAATTCGTGGGATAATTTGAACTGATTTTTTATCTTGAAAAATTAATGTTGAGAGAATATTCAAAAAACATTTTAAAAGATTTAAAAAGATGTCCAAAATTGTCATAACAGAATCTGGAGGTTTTGAAGACATTTTTTTTTAATTTTTCAGAATGTTAAGAAAAATTTTAGAAGAATTCGAATAATTTTAAAAGATACTTAAAACGTTCAAAAGTTTTGGAAATGATAAAAAAAAATAATTTGAAGATATTTCCAAAAATTTAAAATGAAAAGTAAATTTTCAAAAATTTCAAAAAGAGATTCCTGGAAAAATTTGTAATGACTTTTTATTTTAAAAAATCAATTTTTAAAGAGAATTTAAAAAGGTATAGAAACATTTAAAACGATTTCTACAAATGTCGAAAATATCTGAAAGGTTTAAGGACATTCTTTTTAATTTTCGAATATTTTTCAAAATTTTCAAGTTTGAATCAGTTTAAAAGATATTTATCTTCAAAATTTCTAAAAGTCCTCAATATCTTTTAAACAGCGTCGAATTTTTTCTAAAATTTTGCAAAATCCTGAAAAATAACAAAATTATACTTTTTCGACATATCTGAAATCGTCAAAAAAATCAATTTTCTCAAGAATGTAAACTGATTTTTTATTTTGAACATTTTTAAGAGATTTATAAAAAATTCGAGTAAGTTTATGACATTTCGAAATTTTAAAAAGATTCAGAATTATTTTAAAAGTTGGAAATATTTCAAAATTTTTTTAAAATGTACATTTTTGAACATTTGAAAAAAAATGTGTAGCTTCTTAAGGATTTTGAAAGGATTTACGATAATAACAAATTTTTCTTCAAATTCACGGGAAAATTTGAACTGATTCTTTGTTTTGAATAAATAATTTTAAGAGAATATTTAAAAACATTTTAAAAGATGACAAAATATTTTAAAAGATTACTAAAAATTTCTAAATTTTTCATAACAGATTCTGGAAGACTTTAAGGCAATTTTTGTAATTTTTCAGAATTTTAAGAAAATTTTTGGAAAAATTCGAATTACTTTAAAAGATAAGCTTATTTGAAAATATTTCAAACAATTTAAAAAAACTGATTTTTTATTTTGAAAATAAATTTAAAGAGAAAATTGACAAAGATTTCAAATGATTTTAAATTATTTTATAAAGTTTCGAAAAAGAATGGAATAGATTTTAAAGCAAAATCTTTCCATTAGTAAGATTGCAAAATTTTATACAAAATTTGAAAAAAAAATTAAAAGGTTTCACGATCATAAAAAATATATCTCACAATTCATGGGATAATTTGAACTGCTTTTTTATTTCGATAGATTAATTTTAAGATAATATATTTTTAAAATTTTAACGTTCCAAAAGATATCCAAAATTATCAAAACAGAATCTGGAAAATTTGAAGGGAAGTTTTTTAATTTTTCAGAATTTCAAGAAAAATTTTGGAAGAATTTTCGAAAGATATTTAAAAGGTTGAAATGTTTTGAAAATAGTAAAAAATGATTTTTAGTTTGAAAAGATTTCCAAAGATTAAAAAAAAAATGTAAATTTTTGAAGATTTCGCAAAAAATTTCGGAGCTTTTTAAGAAGTTTGAGAGGTTTCAAGAAAATAAAAAAAATTCTTGAGATTCTTGGGAAAATTTTTAATTACTTTTTATTCCGAAAAATTAATTTTTAAAGAGAATTTGAAAAAGTTTCAAAATATTTCAAAATATTATTATAATTTCAAAATAATTCTACAAATTTCGAAAATATATGGAAGATTTAAGGGCAATTTTAAAAGATTTTTCAACATTTCAGGAATATTTCGAGCCAGTTTAAAAGATATTTATCTTCCAAACTTCTAAAAGTCTAAATATTTGTCAAACTGACTCGAATTTTTCCTAAAATTGTTCAAAATCCTAAAAAATAAAAAATTATACTTTTTTGACATATCTGGAAGCTTCAACAAATTTTTTGAATTTTCTCAAGAAATCTTATGAAAGTTATATATTTATATTTACCTTTGAAAACAAATGAACAAATAAAATTAAAAAAGCAATGTTCTATAGAGATTTTTATTTTGTATTTTAAATTATTTATCCCCAAAAAATAATAATTTGGAGAAAATTCATATTTTTCATTAAAAATTCCTATTTTCGTGTTAAAAAATTGAATTATTTTGTAGAAAATTTGTCTCTTAAAAAAGAGAAAAAAACCTTTTTTTTTTTGGTTTTAAATGCAACTGGTAAAAATTAATTTTTTTGTTGCCGGTTCAGCTATTTTGTTGAAAATTTGTCTGTTTGACATGAATTCAACTGTTTTTTCATTTAAAATTAAAATATTTTTTTGTTGAAATATCATTTATGTTATCTCAATAATATATTTATAATTTTATAATAATAATCAATAGAACAAAGGATTTCAACACTTTGAAATACAAACTTTAATGTTTACCGTTTAAGAGAATAGTATATTCCCATAAAATTATGAAAGAACAAATTTTTGAAAATTCTGATGAGTTCGTTACATTCGCTTTATTATGAAATTCTTTTTTCATAATTATGGAAATAGCTTAAATCTTGAAAATTAAATATTTGAACATATTAGCGATTAATTTTTTTCAATTTTTGAAGATTTTTGAAATCCAGACAATTTCAGCTCAAAAAATTTTGATAATAATTTTCAGAAGCGGCCGAGTTTTTTAAAAATTTTAAGTAGATATCTAAAAATATACTTCTTCTCAACTCATTAAATTGATAAATTTGAAAATAATGTGAGAAGTTTCTTTGGTCACTTTTGAAATGAAATGGCTTTTAACTTATTTTAATATTTTAACTTTTTGAAAAATCCAGTTAATGGATAAAACACTTCAAATTTCCCAAAAGGAAGAATAAATTAAACAGCTAAACAATTACAAAATTAATTAATTTTAATTCAATTAAATTAAACATCTCTTTCGAGATGTCTAAAATAATGCATGCGCGCGCGTAGCGCGCTTTTGCTACTTGACCTATATTAAAAAGCGCATGGCGCCATTTTCGATTATTTCTCGAAATAACTCGAAACAATTTGAAACTATTGTTGTCCGGAAACACGTATTTATGATTGGTTGGAGCTGTCGTTCCTTTTTTCCGTTTAAAATAATAAGTCGGCAAACTTCAGGATTATGAGAAATGTAAGGTTATCTAAATAATATATTCAATAATAATAACAATCAATGTAAGACAGGTGTCCAGGATTTATATACAAAATGCAATTTGTAGATTTTTGAAGATTTTAAAACTGAAGAAGCTTTTTAAGAATTTTAGAAGGTTTCAATATAATACAAAAAATTTAATTCCTGGGGAATTTTTAACTGGTTCTTTTTTTTTTTTTAATTTCAAGAAAAAATTGAAAAAATTTTAAAAACATTTTGAATTATTTCTTAAAATTTCGAAAAAGAATATAGACGATTTTAAAGGCAAATTTGTCTATTAACAAGATTACAAAGATTAATAAAAAATCCGTTCAACTTTAACAAACATTTAGAAGTTTTAAAACGAATCAATATTAATTTAAAACTTGAAAACATTTCAAAAAAGTTAGAAAGAACGCACGTTTTTGAATATTTTGAAATAAACATTTCTTAAAATTCCTGGCAAAATTTAAACTCAATTTTTATTTTGAAAAATAAATTTTAAGAGAAAATTGACAAATATTTCACAAAATTTTTAATCAGTTCCTAAAATCTCGAAACAGAATGTGGACGATTTTAAAGCAAAAAGGTTTATTTAGCAAGATTACAAAGTTTTATACAAAATTCGAGTAAGTTTAAAAAATATTTAGGAGTTTTAAAAAGATTCAAAATTAATTTAGATCTCAAAAAGATTGTTTAAAACTTGAAAAATGTACATTTTTGAATATTTGTAAATAAAAATTTTGAAGCTTCTTAAGCATTTTGAAGAGTTTCACGATAATAAAACATATTTCTTATTTAAACTGTTTTTTTTATTTTGAAAAATTTATTTCAAAACAATATTCAAAAAGATTTAAAAATATTTCAAAAAATTTCCAAAGTTGTCAAAAGAGAACCTGGAAGACTTGAAGGCATCTTTTTTATTTTTCAGAATTTTAAGAACGTTTTTTTGGAAAAATTCAAATAATTTCAAAAGATATTTAGAAAATTCAAATGTTTTGGACAGGATTAAAAAATAATTTGAAATTTAAAAAGATTACAAATTAAAAAAAAAAATAAATAAATTTTGGAAGATTTCAAAAAAAATTCTAAGCTTTTTAAGAAGTTTGAAAGGCTTCACGAAAATGAAAAACCTTTCTTGAGATTCCTGAGAAAATTTGTAATGATTTTTTATTTTGAAAAATGAATTTTTAAGGAAATATAGAAAGTTTTCAAAATATTTCTACAAATCTCGAATATCGACATATCTGAAATCTTCAAAAATCTTTTTGAATTTTCTCAAGAATCCTACAAAAATTATATTTCTATAACCATAAAAACAAATGAACAAATATACCTAAAAAAGAAATATTTATTCAAAATTTTTATTTTGTATTCAAAATCATTTAATTTGTTTTGGTTGAGAATTCCACTATTTTGTTGAAGATTCGTCTTTTTCGGTTAAAAATTAAACTAATTGAAAATTAATCTTTTTTCGTCGAGGATTCGAAAATTTTCTAAAATTTCGAGGAAGAATGGGAAAGATTTTAAAGCAAAATCTTTCAATTAGCAAACTACAAAGATTCGTAAAAAATTCGATCAAGTTCAACCGACATTTAGAAGTTTTCAAAATATTAAAAATTAATTTAAAACTTGAAAATATTTCAAAAAAGTTTTTAAAAAACTTACATTTTTGAATATTTGGATATAGAAATTTTAAAGCTTCTTTAAAGATTTTGAAAGGTTTTACGATCGTAAAAAAATGTCTTGAAATTCCTGGGAAAATTCAAACTGATTTTTTATTTTGAAAAATTAATTCGAAGATAATATTAAAAAAGAATTTAACATTTCAAAAGATTTCCAAAATTGTCCAAACAGAATCTGGAAGATTTGAAGGCAAGTTTATTAATTTTTCAGAATTTCAAGAAAAATTTTGGAAGAATTCGAAGAGTTTTAAATGATATTGAGAGTTTGAAAAGATTTCCAAAAATTTGAAACAAAATGTAAATTTTTAAGATTTTGAAAGAAATTTCAAAGCTTTTTAAAAAGTTTAAAAGGCTTCAAGAAAGTAAAAAAAACTTTTTTAAATTCCTGGGAAAATTTAAACTAATTCTTTATTTTGAAAATAAATTTTAAGAGAAAATTGACCAAGATTTTAGATTATTTTCTAAAATTTAGAAACACTACCCGAATCGGGTAGTGTCACGCCTACCCTGAAAGGGAAATGGCTTAATGGTATACTTACTTCTAAAATTTCGAAAAAAAAATGTTAAAGATTGCAAAATTTTATAAATTTTTTTTTTAATTTCAAAAGGTTTCACGATAATAAAAAATGTTTCTTATAATTCATGGGATAATTTAAACTGATATTTTATTTTAAAAAATTAATTTTAATATAATAATGAAACACAAATTTAATATTTCAAAAGATTTCCTTAATTGTCAAAACAGAATATGGAAGATTTGAAGGCAAGCTTTTTAATTTTTCAGAATTTCAAGAAAAATTTTGGAAGAATTCAAAGAATTTTAAAAGATATTCAGAAGGTTCAAAAGTTTTGAAAATGGTTAAAAAATGAATTTAAGTTTGAAAAGATTTCGAAAAATTGTAAACAAAATGTCAATTTTTGAAGATTTCAAAAAAAATTTCCAAGCTTTTTAAGAAATTTCAGAAGTCTAAAGAAAATAAAAAAATTTCTTAAGATTCCTGGGAAAATTTTAAATTACTTTTTATTTTGAAAAATTAATTTTTAAAGAAAATTTGAAAAAGTTTCAAAATATTTCATAATACTTCTACGAATTTCGACAATATCTGGAAGATTTCAAGACAATTTTTTTTAATTTTAAAAGATTTTTCAAAATTTTAGGAATATTTATATTTATCTTCAAAACTTCCAAACGTCTGAATATCTTTGAAACTTACTCGAACTATGCCTAACATTTTTCCAAATCCGGATAAATAAAAAATTATACTTTTGCGACATATCTGGAAGCTTCAACAAATTTTTTGAATTTTCTCAAGAAATCTTAGAAAAATTATACATTTATTTAACTTCAAAAACGAATGAACAAAGAGACCTAACAAAGAAATGTTTTGCAGAGATTTTTATTTTGTATTTTAAATTATTCATCCCCAAAAAATAATAATTTGTGTGAATTTTTTTTTCTTTAAAGTGTGAAAAATCTTTTTTAAGATGAAATTTGAACTATTTTTTGGAAAATTTCTGTTTCTTAGTTAAAAATGCAACTGATTGAAAATTAATCTTTTTTTTGTCGAGGATTCAACTACTTTGTTAAAAATTCATTTTTTTTTACTAAACATTCGTAATACTAGTAAAAAAAATTCATTTCTTTGGTTGACAATGTCACTATCTCGTTGAAAATTCATCTTTTTTTATATAAAATTCATCTATTTCATTAAAAATTCATATTTTCGTGTTAAAAAATTGAACAATTTTGTAGAAAATTGGTCTCTTTTTTTTAAAAACTTAATCTTTTTTTGGTTTAAAATGCAATTGGTAAAAATTAATTTTTTTGTTGGGGATTCAGCTATTCTGTTTTAAATTTGTCTTTTTTGGCATGAATTCAACTATTTTTTATTTAAAAATAAATTCTTTTTGGTTGAAATATCATTTATGTTATCTAAATAATATATATATACAATAATTTAATAATAATCAATGGAACAAATGTCATCTGTTCGATATTTCTTTCGAGATTTCTAAAAACATGCATGCATATTAAAAAGCGCATGGCGCCATTTTCGATTATTTCTCGAAATAACTCGAAACAATTTGAAACTATTGTTGTCCGGAAACTCGTATTTATGATTGGTTGAAGCTGTCGTTCCTTTTTCTCGTTTAAAATAAAAAGTCTGTAAACTTCAGGCTTATGCGAAATGCAAGTTTATCTAAATAATATATTCAATAATAATAATAATAATCAATGGAACAGAGGTGCCCAGGGCTTTGATATAAAAAATGTAATGTGTAAATTTTTGAAGATTTCTAAAAAAAGAACCTTTTTAAGAATTATGAAATGTTTCAAAAGAATGGAAAACAATCTCAAAATTCCTGGGAAAATTCAGACTGATTTTTTATTTTGAAAAATGAATTTTAAGATAAAATTGACAAAGATTTCGAAACGTTTTAAATTATATCCTAAAATTTCGAAAAAGAATGTGGACGATTTTAAAGACAAATTTGTTAATTAGCAAGATTACAAAGTTTTATAAAGAAATTCGAGTAAATTTAAGAGACATTTAGAAGTTTTAAGAAGATTCAAAGTTAATTTAAAAATTGAAAACATTTCAGAAAAGTTTTAAAAAATGTACACATTTTTTAATGTTTGGAAATAAAAATTTTGAAGATTCTTAAGGATTTTGAAAGGTTTCATGATAAGAAAGAAAAAATTCTAAACATTCATGGGAAAATTTAAACTGATTTTTTGTTGAAAAACTAATTTTAAGAGAATATGGGAGATTTGAAGGCAATTTTTGTAATTTTTGTAATTTTTCTGAATTTTGAGAAAAAATTTGGAAAAATACGACCAATTTTGAAAGATATTTAGAAGGTTTCAAAGTTTTGGAAATGGTTCAAAAAGAATTTGGAATTTAAAAATATTTTCAAACATTTCAAACAAAATGTAAATCTTTGAAGATTTCAAAAAAACTTTCGAAGCTTTTTAAGATGTATGAAAAGCTTCAAACAAAGAATGTTCTTGAAATTCTTTGGTAAATGTTTAATATTTTTTTATTTTGAAAAATTAATTTTTAAAGACAATTTGAGGGCAATTTTTTCAATTTTGAAAGATTTTTCAAACTTTTAGGAATAGTTCGAGTCAGTTTAAAAGATATTAAAAACTAACTATTTTAACTAACTATTTTCTAAACTTTTAAAGGTCTTGAATATCTTTTAAACAGACTCGAATTTTTCCTAAAATTTTGCAAAATCTTGAAAAAAATTATACTTCTTGACACATCTGAAATATTAAAAAATTGTTTGGAATTTTCTCAAGTATCTTAGGAAAATTATATATTTATATAACCTTAAAAAAAAATTTTTTTTAATTACTTAGAAAAGAAATAATTACTCTAAATTCTTATTTTGCATTCAAAATTATTCATCCCCTAAAATTTGGGTGGAAAACCCGTGTTCGTGATTGAATGAAGTTTTCATTTTTTTGCCGCTTGAAAAAAGTCTGCAAACTGCAGGTTTATGAGAAGTGTAAGGTTATCTCAATAATATATATATATATATATATATATATAATATAATATAATAATAATAATAATAATAATCAATGTAAGAAAGGTGTCCAGAATTTTGATATACAAAATGTAATTTGTAGTTTTTTGAAGATTTCAAAAATGAAGAAGCTTTTTAAGGATTTTACAAGGTTTCAAGATAATAAAAATTTTTTTTTTAATTCCTAGGAAAATGTAAACTGATTTTTTATTTTGAAAATAAATTTTAAGAGAAAATTGACAACGATTCCAAAAGATTTTAAATTATTTTCTAAAATTTCGAAAAAGAATGTGGACGATTTTCAAGAAAAATCTTTCCATTGGCAAGATTACAACGATTTATAAAAAATGCGACTAAATTTAAGACATTTCGAAATTTTAAAAAGATTAAAATTAATTTAAAAGTTGAAAATATTTCAAAAGTTTTAAAAAATGTACATTTTTGAATATTTGGAAATTTTTTTTTGAAGTTTCTTAAGGATTTTGAAGGGATTCACGATAATAAAAAAAAATTCTTAGAATTCATGGGAAAATTTGAACAGATTTTTGATTTTGAAAAATTAATTTTAAGAGAATATTTAAAAGCATTTCAAAATATGACCAAAAATTTTAAAAGATTACAAAACATTTCTAAAATCGTCATAACAGATTCTGGAAGACTTTAAGGCAATTTTTGTAATTTTTCAGAATTTCGAAAAAATGTTTGGAAAAATTCGAATAATTTTAAAAGATATTCAGAAGTTTTAAAAGTTTTGGAAATAGTTGAAAAAATAATTTCAAAAAATTTTAAGTAAAATGTACATTTTTAAGATTTCGAAAAAAATTCAAAGCTTTTTAAGAAGTTTAAAAGGCTTCAAGAAAATAAAAACCTTTTTCAAAATTCTGGAGAAAATTTAAACTGATTCTTTATTTTGAAAATAAATTTTAAGAAAAAATTGACAAAGATTTCGAAAGATTTTAAATTATTTTCTAAAATTTCGAAAAAGGATGATTTAAAAAATTTCAAAAAGTTTCACGATAATAAAAAATATATCTCATAATTCATAGGATAATTTAAACTGATTTTTTATATCGAAAAATTAATTTTAAGATAATATTTTTTTTTAATTTAAGATTTCAAAAGATTTCCAAAATTGTCAAAACAGAATCTGAAAGATTTGAATGCAAGTTTTTTAATTCTTCAGAATTTCAACAAAATTTTTGGAAGTTCAAAAATTTCAAAAATGGTTAAAAAATGATTTTGAGTTTGAAAAGATTTCCAAAGATTTTAAACAAAATGTATACTTTGAAGATTTCGGAAACAATTTCGATGCTTTTTAAGAAGTTTGAGAGGTTTCAAGAAAATAAAAAAAATTTCTTGAGATTCTTGGGAAAATTTTTAATTACTCTTCATTTTGAAAAATTAATTTTTAAAGAAAATGGGAAAAAGTTTCAAAATATTATTATACTTTCAAAATAATTATACAAATTTAGAAAATATGTGGAAGATTTAAGGGCAATTTTTTCAATTTTGAAAGATTTTACAAAATTTTCGGAATATTTCGAGTCAGTTTAAGAGATATTTATCTTCCAAACTTTTAAACGTCTAAATATCTTTCAAACTGACTCGAATTTTTCCTAAAATTTTTCAAAATCCTGAAAAATACAAAATTATACTTTTTTGACATATCTGGTTTCAATCGTGAGCGAAACTATTATGCGGCAACATTCATAGTTTCGCACACAATTGAAACCCGAAAAAGCTTTAATTTTAAATTTTAAATTTATTATAATGAATCATCGTGAAAGCATTAAATCTATCTTCAAGATTACAAAGTTTTATTAAAAATTTGAAACGAAAAATTTTTGAAAGGTTTCAAGATGATAAAAAATATTTATCAAAATTCATGGCATAATTTTAACTGATTTTTTATTTTGAAAAATTAATTTTAAGAGAATATTTGAAAAGAATTTAAAACATTTCAAAAGATTTCGAAAATTTATTGTCAAAACAGAATCTGGAAGATTTAAAGGCAAGCTTTTTAATTTTTCAGAATTTCAAGAAAAATGTTGAAAAAAATCGAAGAATTTTAAGATATATTTTTGGAAGGTTTGAAAGTTTCGAAAATGGTTGAAAAATTATTTCAAGTTTGAAAAGAATTCCCAAAATTTTTATTTTAAGAAGTTTGAAAGACTTCTAGAAAATGAAAAACTTTCTTGAGATTCTTGGGAAAATTTTTAATGACTTTTTATTTTGAAAAACAAATTTTGAAAGGAAACTTGAAAAGGTATCAAAACGTTCCAAAATATTTCTACAAATTTCGAAAATATTTTGAAGATTTAAGGGTAATTATTTTACTTTTGAAAGATTTTTCAAAATTTTAGGAATAGTTTGGGTCAGATTAAGACATATTTATCTTTCAAACTTCTATATTTTTTAACATGACTCCAATTTTTCCAAAAATTTTTCAAAATCCTGAAAAATACAAAATTATGCTTTTTGACATATCTGCAATCTGCAAAATTTTTTTTTTAATTTTCTCAAGAATCTTAGGAAACTTGTATATTTATTCAACTTTAAAAATAAATGAACAAATAAACTTAAAAAAGAAATGTTTATTTGAAATTTTTATTTTGTATTCTAAATTATTTATCCCCTAAAATAATAATTTGGGTGAATTTTTGTTCTTTCATGACTAAAAAATCTTTTTTCGTTAAGAATTGAACTATTTGATTGAAAATTTCTCTTTTTGGTTTGAAAATTTTTTGGAAAAATTCGAATAATTTTAATTTTTAGAAGGTTTAAATGTTTTAGAAATGACTAAAAAATAATATAAAATTTTAAAAGATTTACAAAAGATTCTAAATTATTTTCTAAAATTTCGAAAAAGAATGGGAAAGATTTTTAAGCAAAATCTTTTAATTAGCAAGATTACGAAGATTTATAAAAAATTCGATCAGGTTTAAGAGACATTTAGAAATTTTAAAAATATTCAAAATTTATTTAAAACCTGAAAATATTTCAAAAATGTAAGTTTTCAAAAAACTTACAAATTTGAATATTTGGAACTAAAATTTGGAAGCTTCTTAAAGATTTTGAAAGGTTTTACGATATTAAAAAAATGTCTTAAAGTTCCTGGGAAAATTTGAAGTGATCTTTTATTTTTAAAAATTAATTTCAAGGAAAAATTGACGAATATTTTGAAACATTTTGATTTATTTCCTAAAATTTCGAAAAAGAACGTGTTTTATAAAGTTTTATAAAAAATTTGAAACAAACAAATTTTGAAAGGTTTCACGATAATAAAAAATATGTCTTCAAATTCATGGGATAATTTAAAATGATTTTTTGTTTCGAAAAATTAATTTTAAGAGAATATTTAAAAAGAATTTAAAACATATCAAAAGATTTTCAAAATTTATTGTCAAAACTGAATCTGGAAGATTTGAAAGCAAGTTTTTTAACGCTTCAGAATTTCAAGAAAATTTGTGGAAAAATTTGAAGAATTTTAAAAGATATTTTTCGAAGGTTTGAAAGTTTCGAAAATGGTTAAGAAATGACTTCAAGTTTGAGAAGATTTCCCAACATTTCAAATATTTTTAAATAATAAATTAAATTTCAGATTATTTCAAGAAGCTTGAAATAGAAAATAAAAAACTTTCTTGAGATTTCTGGGAAAATTTGTAATGACTTTTTATTTTGAAAAATTAATTTTTAAAGCACACTTGACAAAGTATAAAAACGTTCCAAAATATTTCTACAAATTTCGAAAATATTTGGAAGATTTAAGGGCAATTTTTTGAATTTTGAAAGATCAAATTTTTCAAAACCAGGACAAATAAAAAGTTCTGCTTTTTGGACTACTTTGAACTAGTTTGTAAAAATACACTTTTTTGGTGAAAAAGCAACTACTGGGTTTAAATTTGAACTAGTTTGTAAAAAGTGCACTTTTTTGGTGAAAAAATACATTTCTTTTTTGGTGAAAGATTTATTAGTTTAGTTGAAAATTTATCTTTCTAATTTGAAAATTAACTTTCTTGTTAAAAATTCTTCTTTTCCAGTTTAAAAGTCAACTGTTTTCTATAAAATTTGACTTCTTAGACCAAAATTTATAAATTTTATTGAAGATTCCTGTATTTAGGTAGAAAATAATTATTTTTTGTTGAAAATTCATCTATTTGGTTCAGGATTCAACTATATAGTTAAAATATCATCTTTTTTGTTCAAATTCAACTGTATTTGATTTGAAATAGTGTGAAATATTTATAGGTTGAAAATTAAAGGTGTGTTATTGGAAATTCATCTATTTAGTTGAGGATTCAACTGTTTTGTGGAAAATTCGTCTTTTTTCGTTCAATTCAACTGGTTGATATTTCTTTTTTTTGTTCGGTTCCAAAAAAGTTTTTTTTTCAAATGGAAATTCAAGTATTTCATTTTTATTCGTAAACTTATCTTTTTTAATTGGAAATTGAAT
The DNA here is from genome assembly GCA_932195095.1 of Andricus curvator. Classification (NCBI taxonomy): domain Eukaryota; kingdom Metazoa; phylum Arthropoda; class Insecta; order Hymenoptera; family Cynipidae; genus Andricus; species Andricus curvator. Next base: position 13,553 of record CAKNYM010030440.1, read on the forward strand.
TATTTGGCTAAAAAATCATGTATCTTGTTGAAAATTCGTCTTTTGGTAGAAAAATTATCTTCTTGATTGAAAATTCATCTTCGTTAGTTGAAAATTCAACTATTTTTTCAAAGTCATCTTTTTTGATCGAAAATCCAACTGTTTTGTTGAAAATTCGTCCTTTTGGATGAAAAATTGATCTTTTATGGTAGAAAAGCAATCTTTTTTTCGTGTGAAAATAAACTTTTCTGCTTGGAAATTTAAATATTTGTTTAAAATTTGAACCACCTATTTTTTTTTTAAATTCGTCTCTTTTAGATGAAAGTAGAACTTTCAACCAAAAATATGAACGTTCAACAAAAAAAAGTTAAATTTTAACCAAATAGTTTATTTTTGCTTCATTGTTGATCTTTTAAGCCAAAAAGACAAATTTTCTTTAAAGTAGTTAAATCCACAACCAATACAGATTAATTTGCTGCGAAACAGATCCACTTTTAACCAAATAGATGAATGTTCAACTAACTCGATTTTAGATTGATGTAATTAATTTTTTATAAATTTTATATCCCAAAATAATTATGAAGGAATTAATTAAATTCAGCATAAATATTCAATTTACTCGAACGGTACGGAATATTAATAACTGAATTTATACATTCGCGGAATGAGTTAAATCGCATTTTTAGTCAGATTTGAGCGAGAAAGGTATTTTCGTAGGATTTATTAGCTGTGAGTTCGTACATAATTGCGACAATTAATTAACGCAGACTGCGTAGACAACGAGTCGTGGGTATAAGAAGTGGCTGGAATTAGCGTTGCAAATGAAACAAATTTTTCAAGATATGGAATTCTCTTTTGATTTATTCTATAGAGTGTAGGTGTCAGACATTTTCTTATTTGCTAATAAATCAATCTTATTAGTAATCTTACTCTTTTAGGCTTAATTAAAACGAATATTTCCCCTTTCTACATTTTTTATTAAAAAACAAATTTAAGTACAAAATTGAAATAAAGGTTTATCTTGTAACTTAATTTATTTACGATTTTTGCAGTAACTTGGAACTTTAATTTTGTTACTTTGAAGTTACTTTGTCTTGAGGGGAGAAAATTAATCACTTTTAGTTGAGGATTCAGCTCTTTTTGTTGAAAATTCATGCGTTTTGTTAAAAATGCAACAATTTTATTTCGTCGAAAAGTAATCTCTTTGTTGAAGATTCATATTTTCCATTTGAAAATACACCTGTTTTGTAGAAAATTCGTCTTCTTGGCTTGAAAATGCAACAATTCAGTGAACATTTTTTTCTTTCTTGTTTCAAAATTCAACTTTTTCGTTTCAAAATTGAGATCTTTTGGTAAAAAAAATCTAATTTATTTTGGTTGAAAATTGAACTATTTTGATAGAATATTAATCTGATTTGGTTGTGGATTCAGCTATTTTGTTGAAAATTCGTCTTTTTTGGTTGCATTCAACTGTGTTTGATTTCAAATTAAAACCGCTTTTGATTGTAATAATATCAACTATTATATTTTTTGTTGAGCATTCATATATTTTTGTCTGAAATTCGTGCATTTTTTTTTTAAATCCAACTATTTTATTTGGTTGAAAAGAAACTTTTTTTAAAAAAAAAATCATATTTTCGGTTTGAAAATTTTGGTTCAAAATTCGGCTTTTTCATTTGAAAATTTATCTCTTTTGGTAAAAAATATTAATGTTTGTGAGTTTAAAGTTCAAATTTTTTTTATGTGAATTGTTGATTTTGTTTGGAAATTCATCTCTTTAGGTAAAAAAAATTCTGAAGACGGCTCAGCTATTTTTTTTTTAATTTGTCTTTTCTGGTAGAAAATGTAACTACTTCTTCGCAAGTTTACCTACTCTGTCAGAAATTCAGTTCTTAGGTTTTGTTAAAAATTTGTCTTTTTGGTTTGAAAATGGTAGACAATTCAACTATTTGGTTGAAAATCAACTTTTTTGTTGAAAATTATCTTTTTTCTTTGAAAATTTAACTATCTTGTTGAAAATTCGTCTGTTTGGTTCACAAATGGTAGAAAATTCAACTTTTTTGTTGAAAATTAACTTTTTTTTGGAAATGTAACTATCTTGTTGAAAATTCGACTTTTTGGTTTAAAAATGGTAGAAAATTCAACTTTTTTGTTGAAAATTAACTTTTTTTTGAAAATGTAACTATCTTGTTGAAAATTTGTCTTTTTGGTTTAAAAATGGTAGAAAACTCAACTTTTTTGTTGAAAATTAACTTTTTTTTGAAAATGTAACTATCTTGTTGAAAATTTGTCTTTTTGGTTTAAAAATGGTAGAAAACTCAACTTTTTTGTTGAAAATTAACTTTTTTTTGAAAATATAACTATCTTGTTGAAAATTCGTCTTTTTGGTTTAAAAATGGTAGAAAATTCAACTTTTTTGTTGAAAATTAACTTTTTTTTGAAAATGTAACTATCTTGTTGAAAATTCGTCTTTTTGGTTTAAAAATGGTAGAA
>CAKNYM010030445.1:0-10044 GCA_932195095.1 Andricus curvator
TTGTTTGCGTCTTCGAGATACGTCGAATGAAATATTGACGAACCTTCTATGACCTCTTATGATCTAGCAATACCGTTTTATAAATTTAACAAATATATTGTTTATCTTGTTGACATAAGGAAAACTTTTTTAGTATTGGGAATACAACTATAATGTATATCATATATTTGTTCGCGTCTTGGAGACGCGTGGATTGATCTATTGGCGAACTTTTCAAGACCATTATTGACTCATCAATAGCTTCTCAGAAAGTTTTAAGAAAAGCTACACTGTTTCAATGAGATTTTAATTTGAAATATAAAACTACCGTAGGTTAAAAAGTTGTTCATTGTAACGGAACACATCAATTGACATTTTGATGGGCCCTCTGATTTTCTGAAAATAAAATTTTCGGAAAGACAGAAGAATAAGCTTGAAGAATATTGAAAGTATACATTTTTTTCTTTTGTTAGGGAAAACCTCCCTCTATGAGGAAGCAAATTTATTTGATACTTATGGGGAAGCAAAATGCTCATAAAATAAGCACAAATAAATACACCCATAGTGAATACGTCCATAGTACTCTGCAGCCGTATTTTATAATTAGAGTGAGATGATCAATAGAACAAGTTAACAAACATCATTGTTTAAACAATTCATTATTGTATAATACTATCTTCTCTTAGATCATTGCTAGAAATTTGCGGTTTTTTCTTAAATTTTCAACTTTGCTTCGGCTTTTTAGTTATGAAAAAATAATAAATAAAGAATAGAGATAATAATTCGTTAAGCAATCTTTCTTCTTGTGAATATATTTTTCTGAAATAAAACAGATATTTGAAATATTCTTCAAATTTTCCAGATGGATCATATTATAAATATAAATTTTCCTTGAAGTAGTTACTGATAACTAAAAAGTTAAAGAAAAGCTCAAAATTTCCAAAAAACCAGCAACTTTTTAGCATTTCTCTAAGAGAAGGTAGTTATGAACCATAATAAATTGTATAAAACATTATGTTTATTAACTTACATTATGATCTCACTAAGTAAGAGGTAGACAAAAAGTCGACAAATTTCAGAAAAAAACGGAACTTTCTAACATTATTCAAAGAGAATATCATCACAAATAATAATAAATTGTTTAAACAATTATGTTTGTTAACTTGATTTAATTATTACCCTACTACAATTTGAAAGTTAACCAAAACTGGAAAATTTTAGAATAAACTGCAACTTTCTAGCATTATTCTAAGAGAATATTATTTTAAATAATAAATTGTTTAAACAATTATTTCTGTTAAATTAAATTGGTTATTGCCTCGCTCTAACTGAAAAGTTAAGAATCAGTTGAAAAATTTAGATGAAACCGCAACTTTTTAACTCCATTCTAAGATAAAATAGGTATAAACAATAATGAATTGTTTAAACAATTTATTTAAACATTAAATTATCACAATAAATTAATATTTTTTATGTATTAGAAACAGTGTTTACCAAAAGAAACCGCAAAAAAATAATAGTCAGCACTAGAAACTCGCAATACCCAATTATTCACTAATGGGGTTTACTTGGGACCCTATAAAAAAGACTTATGTGGGTGAATTTAAAAACGTAATTTCTTATTCGTGTTCTATAGCTAATTCTGTATAAGATTATTCAGGGTCAACTCGATACACCTAATATTGACGATTCTGAATAAAATATACAAGAATGTCTTGCTTTCTTATAGAAAATACGTGTTAAACTGTACGGGGTTTGCGGAAACTCTGAATATCATTTTTTTAAACGCATTTATTTTTTTTAGATTCGAAGAAATTTGCGGGCGATGCATGAAAATTGAAAAAACAAATTTTCGACCACCTTAGTCCACATGGACTTTGGATCGACCCCTTCGGCCCCCCTCGTGGACAATCATGGACTTTTGCCATACCGTTCCCCCCAAACTGTGCACGTGGTATATGGGTAACCCCAAATGAATTCAGGTGATTTCAAATGACTTCAGGCGAATTCACGTGACTTCATGTGAATTCAAATGACTTCAGATATTTCAGGAGATTCAAGATATTTCAGGAGACTTCAGGAGATTTCATTACAAGTGTACACCTGACTTCACGAGTTGTCAACCACTCGGAATTCTCGCAATTCGGGGAATTCCACGAATTTAGAAAATTCAGATACTTCAGGGAATTTCAGCAATTCATGGATTATAGAGAATTCAGGGAAATCAGTAAAAAAAAGTGATTCAGATGAACTAAAGATATTCAGTGGGAACCCACACGGGCATCCATATGGATTCCTATACGTATCGCAGTATAGGGACGTGACACGTGTCATGTCAGAACCTCGCAAGCACCAAAAATTTAGAAAATCTTTTGTTTGTTTGGCTTATATTTATCACAGGGTTCTAAATATTATCCCTGTAAAACCATTTGGTTTAATTCCGAGTAGAAGTGGTTGGCCATATGTTACCTTTTCTGAAGACGTGGCATTTGGGAGGTACTGTTCAGAGTTTTTTGACGTACGGATGGGTACAATTTTCAGTATCGCAAGTGAAAATTGATTTATTTTTCGAACACATCGAATATTATTTCACTTACCTAAATCATCATCAGATGCATAAACCATTTCTTGCGACAAAACCGCACAAAGTATTAGGAAACTGACATTGAATATTGCTCCCATTTTTAAAAGAAACTGTGTCATCACGGAATAAAACTGATGGTGAAGGGCAAGATAATGCGTCTTTTATAAAGAAAGCTTGTTTACGCTAGCATAAAATTCCATGACTAGTTGATTTCACATTTAAAGATAACTTACATTACACAGACTGAGATTGTATACATGATGTTTTGAACTAATGACACACTTAAAGAATGTGAGGAGTAATATTTTTGGTATAGATATTGAAACCATGAGTGAAACAATTAAAAACATGAGAATGACAACTTTCAAAAATTTAATTTTGATAAAATTATAGAAGCATGTGTTTCCCAGGATATCCACATTGAAGATGTGAAAACATTAGGAAAAAATTTTTGCTGTGTGGGAGGGGAAAAAACAAAACGGCCCTTATCCAGTTTCCGTCACATAATTTTTAAAACTGGGTTCGCACCAGAAGTTGAGATTTTATGAAAATATGAGAATGCGAACTGGATATGGGGAAAAAAAAGTATTTCTAAACTACATGATAGAAAATTTACTCAAAATTGCAGAAGAATGTGGCCATTATTAAGAATGTTTCAGGGAGGTCAACAAAATTGTAAAAAAAGATTAGATGAAAATTGAAATTTCGGATAGAAGAAAGGTATTCTCATGAAAGGAGGCCCCAAATTTGGGATCTGTATCGAAAGGAATAAATATCGATAACAGTGTAAAAACGGAAGGTCAATAATAAAAGCAAACATACCTGGTTCAAATTAAAAAGTGAAGAATAAGTCAGCAAGAGTAAAAAATCACCACAGAAAGCAAAAAAAACATGACTTAAAAAATAATTATTCAATGAAAAACAATATATTATCATGAATAAATTTTAAGAAGAAAGTAATAAAATATATCTAAATAAGGGTGAAAGTCCGAGATTCCGTTTGAACGTGAAGACGAGCGACCTCGCAAGTGCCTGAACAACTGAGGAAGAATTACAACAATTCAAACAAGAAAACAGAATGGGATGAATGGGTGGATAATTTGAATTAAAATTTTGTAAGAGGTTTGTAAACGTTAGGAAATAATTTATTTTTATATCTAAGGTTAAGAGTAATTGCTACTTTGGCGATAAAACAGTTTTCAACTATTTTTCTACAAGGTCTTTTGTTCTCCATTTATGAAATCTCAGAATTATCCAAATAAAAGTTATTGCCGGTATCAATATAATGCTTAGTAAGAGCAGTATGAGCAGCTTTATCAGAATGGGGAAAAAATACCTGTGATGACGACCACGGCCTTCTATTGGTCTACCTATAGGTAGACCTATAAAGTAGGTCTACAGGCAACGCAATTTTTTTTATTCTCTGCACGAATCTCACATATTGATACATTTATAAGAAACATATTTCTGTTGAGAGAATTACGTATTTGGTACCTTGTGGTGTAATACGCTATGAATATGCAGCAATTCCAATAATTTAGGTGTATACAAATTTAGTAGTGAATAAAAAAAATTAATAATCGGATGAAATGAATTTGAGATCAATTTATATATCCATTGAGTAAGGAATACTTTGTACCTTATTTGCTTGATGGTCTATAGGGAGATAGATCATTTACTAAACCTAAGAACTTTGTTATTCTTATTAGATTAAGAAGCGATTTCAGTATTGCATAATCGGAAAGTTTATTTTTTCTAACAGAAATTTTAGAAATTGAAAAAAAAATTTTAACTGAAATTTTAATTAAAAATCAATTTTCCCAAATTATCATGGATCATGTTTCCTTTTTAAGATGTAAAAATCAATTAAAATTTTTTGGTTTTTAAAAGAAAGTAAATTAATGCCACAAACTTTTGACAGAGAATTCAATTATTTAATGAAAATATCTCTAATTCATACAAATCCATTTTATTAAAATTTTTAATTTGTATTAAAAAAGTGGTAGACCTACACATTTTATCTGATACATTTTAAATTTTGGGGGAGGGGGGGGTTAAAACAATGTTGAAGAATGATTAAATTTTCTTCATGATTCATCAACATTCCTCAAGAGCATGTCGTTACGAAAAAAAATTTATTTATTTTGTTAAGTCCGAAAACGTTAATTAACGTCTTGAACATCAAAAAGGTATAGCGATCGGCAAGCCGCGGGCGCCTTGCAAATTAATTCGTGGTTTGAAGTTGAAGCATTCTTATATCCTTGCCGATTAATCTCAGTTGCGAGAAAGGGTAGCACTAGCGCTGCACACCGACCAAATGCGGAACTAATGCTCACAGTGGGCCTGCGCGGCTGGAGGGGCATTAGTAGAGGGAGATTTAAATTAGTACCCAGATAAGTTTCGAAAGACTATTTAGATCAGGGAGCATTTACATATTACGTAACATTATTTTCGACCTTTTTGACCCCCTCCCCCCCAACGCCGTTACGTAACATTCTTTGTATTATGTTTAAGACATAATAGATGTTTTCTAAATAAAAAAAGGTTTTGTAAGATGAAGTATTGTCTAGAAATAAATGAAACAATATTTCGATGTAACACTGAATGCTTTTTCAATATTTTTTTTAGTCATACAAATATTGAAGTTACTTAATGTAAGTACGAATTGGAATTCACCTATACAAAACTTTTTTTCAATACCATAAAGAATACAAAATTATATTAATAATAATACAATATAAAAATTTCAAATAAGTATTTGCTAAAAGTTTTTGAATACTTAAATTTGAGCTGAAATTAAATTCGGAGAATTGAGAACAAGAAAATAAGTAAGATCAGTTTGTTTTGAAATTTGAATAAATATAATTTTGATAAGATTCTTGAGAAAATTAAAAAAGATTTTCGAATATGTCAGATTTGTCCAAAAAAAATCTGGAAGATTTTAAAGAACTCTTTTTTATTTTATAGGATTTTTACAAAAAAAATTATGAAATATTCGCGTCTTTTTAAAAGATTTTTAGGACCTTTAGAAGTTCGGAAGAAATCAAGAAATATTTGATAAATTTTCAGAAATGTTTACAAGTTTTTGAATATTTCTAATCTATTTAAAATGTCTTAAATTCCTAAATATATTTTTAACTGACTCGTATTTTTCTTGAAATTTTGAAAAATGATTCAAAATTTAAAAAAATTGTCTTATAATCTTCTACATTTTTCCAGGGATTTAAGAAACTTGGTTAATTCTCTTGAAACCTTTCGAAATTCTTTTGAAGCTTCTAAAGTTTAGTTTTGAAATCTTTAAGAATCTACATTTCTAAGAATGTTGTAAAGTTTGAAATTCTTTCCGAATCTCTTTAATTCTTCTAAATATTTCTTGAATTGACTCGATTTTTCTTATCTTACCAAATTGAAACATTTTGCTTTAAAATCTTCTACACTCTTTTTTAAAATTTTAGGAAATCGTTTAATATGTTTAAGAAGGTTTTTTAATTTTCTCTTAAACTTCATTTTTCAAAATGAAAAATCATTTAAAATTTCCACACTAGTCCTAAGAAAATTATGTTTTTTTAATCTTGTCAGACCTTCTCAACCTTCTAATCTTTGAAAATTATTGAAATTTTTCCTGATTTTTCTTTTAAATTTTGCTAAATAAAAAAAATGCTTCCAAAACTTTTAGATTCTTCCTTGACAATTTTCGAAATCTTTTGAAATGTTTTGAAATCTCTTTAAATAATCTCTTTAAATTAATTTTTCAAAATAAAAAGTTACTTTAATTTTTCCTAGGACCCTACATTTTTTTCATTATCGTGTAATCTTACAAAATTCTTAAACAATCTTTGTAAGTTTTAATTATTTTTTAATCGTTTCAAAACTTCTGAATTTCTTTTAGTCTTACTCAATTTCTTTCTAAAATTATGTAATATGGCAAAATTTTGCTTTGAAATCTTGTATACAGTCTTTTTACAAATTTTAGGAAATAATTAAAAAAATTTGTAATTTTTTTGAATTTTCTCTTAGAATTCATTACAAGACAATCATTTAAAATTTGTCCGTGAATCTTGAGAATATTTTTTTCATTCTCTTGACACCCTACAAAATTTAGTTTACCTAAAAATTTTTTAAATCCTGAAAAATTAAAAAAAATTGTCTCAAAGTCTTCCATATACTTTTTCCACACATTTTGAAATCTTAAAAACTTAAAATTATTCGTTTAAAATAAAACCTGAACCATTAAAAATTTTTCCAGAAATCTTGAGAAAAATTTGATCTCCTCGAATCTTTCATAATTATTGCATGGATAAAATGTTTTTAAATCTTTAAAAATCACAAAAAATAGGAAATTAAGTGGCTTGGGGATTCCTTGAATTTCTCTAAATGTCCTGCAAGTGTCATTGAATCCTTTAAAAATATCATAAGTGTTTCAAATTCTTTAAAATTCCATTAATTATAGGTTATATGTTTCATATATTTACAAACCAGAAAAATAGGTTAAAAATGAGCCCAAGAACATTAATAAATATTGATTATTATTATTACGGAAGTTGTTGAAAATCAAAGAAAACATTGAAATTTACACTATTTTGCAATGTCTACTTAAAATATAGACAAATTGGCTACATCCTGGGCTCATTTTATACAGAATTTTGAGAGCATTCAACCCTTTAGAAAGAAAAAATTTGAGCTCTGAAATAATTAAAATTAAGAGATCTTTATCAGTCATCAAAACAGAGGTGGTCGAAAACTTTTGCACGATAGTGTATTTTGAAAAAAGTTATGTGCTGCTAATTTCCAATTTTTTAACTTCAATTAGATTTGGCAGCTGTAAATGATATCATCTTTATACTGTGTGAGATACTAATTTAAATATTACTTAACAAAATAAATACATTTTTTTTCGTAGCGACATGCTCTTGAGGAATGTTGATGAATCATCAAGAAAATGTATTCATTCTTCACCATTGTTTTCGCGCCCCCCCCCAAATTTAAAATGTAGCAGATAAAATTTCTAGGTCTACCACTTTTTTAATACAAATTAAAAATTTTAATAAAATCGATTTGTATGAATAAGAGCTATTTTCATTAAATAATTGAATTCTCTGTCAAAAATTTGTGGCATTATGTTACTTTTTTTTTAAACCAAAAATCGCGGCGGACATGAACCTATGTTTTAACCTAGGTTTAAGTATAGGTCTAAACCTAGGGCAGACCTGGTTTTTTCTCCCAGCCACTTGGACCAAGTCCTAAGTTTTGAAAGTCACAAGAACGAAAGGAAATGGAATTCCGTTTGCACGAGAAATGCATACCTCGCTCACGCTGTCAAGCGAAAACTAAAGTGACAATTGTCAGCGTGAATTACGCCCTTGTCTGCCAACCTGTCATACGACAAAATGGGTAATTCATGACCTCTTGACCATGTCAAATAAGGTTATATATATATATATATATATATATATATATATTTACCTATTAATGAATAAGGTTACCCGTGTGGGAGTTTTCTCGTGGGCCTAACCGGGGCCAAGACTGGCAAAACCAGGTCCTGGCCTGATGCTCAAGCCTGGGCCAAACTGTAATGAAACGCTAAATCTGGCCAGGGCCTGAAAAGAAAATCTTCAACCACTATCCACCATGTTCTTTACATGCACGTAATTTTCCACGTATGTTCAAAATATCGACAAGCATTTTCAACTGATCATAAAGATGCGTTCTTATTCAAAACACCCAAAACGTGACACTGATAGACCCTCGTTTATCGCTCCAAAAATGGTCTCGACCTTCGGGTCATTTCGGATCTGTTCGGTCCGCGTCGCGTCGACAACCGGATTGGTTACCGTTGGCTTTCTTATTTAAAATGTGTAAATGTGTGAAACGATTGTTTACAAGGAATAATAACTGCAAAGTTATTAATAGTATATTGTGCTTTGCACTACCCGGGTAAGAAGGCTTGCATTCGAAGGTATTAAAAATTTTAGTACCTAGGAATGCCGTTTCTGTCCTTTTTTGAATACCCGATTAGGCAGCAAAAAGAGTTAGAATTATTATTTAACATTTTATGTTTTATTATTATTTAACATCTTGGTCTATTGAAAATATTAAGATTCCAATCCCTTTCAAGCCGATTGGAGCTGTCAAACGTAACCTGAAAAAAGTAAAAACACCATTTTCGTTTTAAGACATTAGAAGGCGCTTCAAAAGCTTAAAATTTGCAAAATCTAGTAGGATTGTGCGTAACAATACATCACTTTATCACAAAACATTCGCTTAATTCAAATGTGATCAAATAAAAAATATAAAATAATGATAAAAAAATTTTTAAAATGAGTTTCCATCACGGCTACCTGTGTGGCAATCAATCTTGTAAACGTAAAATGATTAATACTTTGTGTTTTAAATGCTTTTAACCTCATTCCATTTTATGGTTCATTTGGTTTATCCAAAAGTATTCAGAAAAATATTGTGAACATGAAATTCTCGGATAATTTTCAATGCAAGCCTTCTCACCGGGACGAGCTTTGCGCTTATCTACGCCCCATTATTGCAAACTCACGCTCGAATAAAAAGACGTTTCTCTCCTATTTACACACGATACTTTATGTAAAAAAGGTATGATTTACAAAGTTATCACGTTTGAAATTTGAGGTTAGTTTGACGCTTCCATGATCGTACACAGTTGCCTGCGAATGCGACCGATTTTTAATTTAAAGAAAGGAATACCTATTTTATCACAAATAGGAATTGAAAAAACTTCTAATTATTTTAATTAATTTATTATTTTATTTAATTATTTTATTATATTCATCCCTGTACTTAAGCTAATAGTGGAATGAGCACGTCCGTTGAAAATACTGCCGTGTAAATGAAATAAAGCGTATCTGTAATTCGGATAAGTCCTCTATAAATTTTACGAATCTTTCGAATGAGACTCAAATGTCCTTGATTCTGATAGCGTTTCTTGAATATCCATTTCGTAATACGATGTACATAATGGATGTTCATAAAAACCACTAAAATTAAGGCTTTTTGAATCTCATTTTAAAGATTCGTAAAAATTACAGATGACTTATCCGAACTGCAGATACCCTTTATTTCAGTTAAACGGCAGAATAGTGCATTGAGCATGTACGATCTAAAAGGTTGAGTTTTTAATGATTGACGCTACTTTTTCACTTATTTACTGTACGTTATACATTACTAGACGACTGATATGTTGATTACAAATTTTTTAATTTAAATTATATTTGTTTATGCACATGTATGCAGATTTAGCTTTATAATTATTATTCATTATACATATACGGTTTGTAAGTACATAAATATGATACTATAGTTAATTACCTTACTTCGATAAAAATCCATACTTGGTTTCGTTCATTACCCGACTTTCGTTATATTATTGGTTACCATCGAATATTTTATCCACCCATGATATCGCACTTTTAATCACCTCGCGGTTTCTAGATTATCGACCCGCTAATGCGCCT